>CM069134.1:133717124-133849667 GCA_035221665.1 Okamejei kenojei | reverse complement strand
GAGTTCCAATCTCTGTGTCTATGGACCTTGGATAGGGTATGGTCTCAGGATCACAACTAGGTGGCCACTAGGTGGCACTTTAGTAAGATTGTGGATGACAATATACTCCTTTTACTCCACCGTACCTTACCCGTCCCCCCCACCTCCTGTACCCTCCTCCACCCGCCCCCCCATCACCAATCCCTCTGCCGACCCCAAAGCTGCTTTTCATGCAGCCCTTGGTTACCAGAAATGGTGCGAACCAGACCAAAGCAGAAGCGCCCAGATTTCGCATCTCAATCCCATTTCCGAGGGTGAACCGATTGATCGTCGAAACACGATGCACGCGTTGGTTGCGCGTGACGGAAACAGTGTGGAAACACGCCCTTCGGCTCCGCTGAGCCCAGGCGATCACCATTTACATAGACTTAATGGTTCTCTGCCCGAAACGTCGCCCGTTCCTTTCTTCCAGGATGTTGCCTCACCCGCTGATTTACCCCAGCATTTTTACATATAACACTATAACAATTACAGCATGGAAAACAGGCCTCTCGGCCTTCAGTCCGGCCTGACCATTTGTTTTCCCCTAGTCCCTTCTACCTGCACTCAGACCATACCCCTCCTATTTTCCCTTCACGTCCAATATACCTATCCACTTTAATTTTAAATGTTAAATCGGATCCTGCCTCCACCACTTCTGCTGGAAGCTCATTCCACACAGCCACCACTCTGATGTAAAGAACGTTCCCCCTCACGTTCTCCCTAAACTTCTGTCCTTAATTTTCATGTCATGCCCTTTGTTTGAATCTTCCCTACCTCAATGGGAAAAAACGTTATCCACGTCAAACTCTGTCTATCCCTTTCTTCATTTTAAAGACCTCAATCAAGTCCCCCCTTAACCTTCTGCGCTCCAAAGAATAAAAGACCTAACTTGTTCAACCTTTCTCTCTGTAACATAGTTGCTGGAAATCCCTGGCAACTTTCTAGTACATTTTGTGTCGACCTTCAATTTAAAACAGCATCTGCAGTTCTTTGCTGTAACTAGATCTAATGGGTCAGAAAGAACTGCAGATGCCCGGCTTAAACCAAAGATAGACACAAAAAAGCTGGAGTAACTCAGCGGGTCAGGCAGCATCTCTGGAGAGAAGGAATGGGTGATCGTTTCGGTCGAGACCCTTCTCGGTCACCCATTCCTTCTCTCCAGAGATGCTGCCTGTCCCGCTGAGTTACTCCAGCATTTTGTGTCCACACACAGGTCTATGTCTATCCCACTTTCTCATCCACTCCCTACACACCAGGGGGCAAATTCACAGAGGGCCGATTAACCTACAAACCCGCACGTTCAGTTTAGTTTACTGTCCCGTGTACCGAGGTACAGTGAAAAGCTTTTTGCTGCGTGACAACCACTCAGCGGAAAGACAATACGCGCGCGCAATCGCGTCCATTCACAGCGTTACAGATACAGGAATAAAAGAAAAAAAAAATTTGATAAATTTATAGGGAATAACGGTTAGTGCAAGGCAAAGCCAGCAAAGTCCGATCAAGGATAGTTCCGTAGGGTCACCCAATGTGGTTAGATAGTAGTTCAGGATGCTCTCTGGTTGTGGTTAGGTGTTCAGTTGGCCTGATTAACAGTGGGAATAGACAGCAGACAATAGGTGCAGGATGTAGGCCATTCGGCCCTTCAGCCAGCACCGCCATTCAATGCGATCTGACTGGATCATCTCAATCAGTACCCCGTCCTGCCTTCTCTCCCATATCCCCCTGACTCCGCTATTTTAAGGAGCCTCTCAGCTTCTCTACTGAAAGCATCCAGGAGACCGGCCGTCCACGCTCTCTGAGGCAGAGAATTCCACAAGACTCACAACTCTCTGTGTGAAAAGGGTTTTCCTCGTCTCCGTTCTAAATGGCTTACTCCTTGTCTTAAAAGTCTTTGGGATGTGGGCAGAAACGGGAGCACCCGGACGATGCCCGCACAGGTCACGGGGAGAAGGTACTAACCCCGTACGGTGAGCACCCGTAGTCAGGATCGATCCCGGGACTCTGGCGATGTGAGGCAGCTCTTCTGCGACTGCCCTCTCCTAAAACAACTGTCCGACAAGAACATTGGAAAATCAAACCACGCACCGGGATACAGAACGTGGGACTGGGATGCAAAGTAGAGCAAGGGCTCGATGCCGTAATCTGATTGGGTGATAGTACCAGAATTAAGCCATTCGGCCCATCGCCTACTCCGCCATTCAATCATGGCTGATCTATCTCTCCCTCAACCCCATTCTCCTGCCTTCTCCCCATAACCCCTGACACCCGAACTAATCAAGAATCTATGTGTCTCTGCCATAAAAATATCACTGACTTGGCCTCCACAGCCTTGTGAAGGCCCTCATTGATTTGTCCCTCTGAGAAAGTCACTAAAGGGATCTCTCGTTTTCACACCTTACCCTTCCATATCTCTCGTTTCCCTCTCCCCAGACTCTCAGTCTGAAGGAGGGTCTCGACCCGAAACGTCACCCATTCCTTCTCTCCAGAGATGCTGCCTGTCCCGCTGAATTATTGCGGATTTTTGTGCCTATGAAGGGATGACTGTTCATCCACTTAAAGAGTTTAGATGCAGTTGTGTTTATGGTCAATCATGAACTAATCACATTAATGTGGGACACAGAAAGCTGGAGTAACTCAGCGGGTCAGGCAGCATCTGTGGAGAACATGGATAGGTGACGTTTCACAGAGTGCTGGAGTAACTCAGCGGGTCACATAACATCTCTGGAAAAAGGGAAACGTCACCTATTCCTTTTCTCCAGAGATGCTGCCCTGCCTGTGGAGAACATGGATAGAGTGGTGACGTTTCACAGGAGTGCTGGAGTAACTCAGCGGGTCAGGCAGCATCTGTGGAGAACATGGATAGGTGACGTTTGGTTCGAGATCCTCTTCAGACTGACAGTCGGGAAAGGGAAACGAGAGAGATGGACAGTGACGCAGAGAGATTTAGAACAAATGCATGAAAGATATGCAAAAAAGTGACAATAATAAAGGAAATAGGCCATTGTTATCTGTCGGTTGAGGTGAAAATGAGTTACAGACAATGAGACTCAACTTTGAGGCTGGTACAACCTGGGTGGGCAAGGGTAGATGGAGAGAGAGTGGTGATGCAAGGGTTACTTGAAATGAGAGAAATCAAAACTCTTACCACTGGGGCGCAGAGTGCCCAAGCGAAATATGAGATGCTGTTCCTCCAATTTTACAACCCTGTGGTTTTTAATATTGACCACATCTATATCTCCCGTTTCTCTGTCCCCTGACTCTCAGTCTGAAGAAGGGTCTCGAACGGAAACATCACCCGTTCCTTCTCCCCGGAGGCGCGGCCTGTCCCGCTGAGTCACTCCGGCTTCGTGTGACTATGCTCCGCGGCGCAGCGGTAGAGTTGCTGCCTTAAGGCGCGCTGACAGACTCTGCCGTTCTTCCCCACGCAAGAACGTGGGATATAGATGGAGCCATACAGCATGGAAACTGCCCTCTGGCCCAAGCTGCCCGCGCCAACCACGATGCCTCAGCCCAAAGATCAATGGATCTTTGTCGGGAGACAAAAATGCTGGAGAAACTCAGCGGGTGAGGCAGCGTCTACGGAGCGAAGGAATAGGTGACGTTTCGGGTCAGTATGAAGAATGGCCTCGACCGGAAACGTCACCTGGATCTTTGTCATCACTTGCATTGAGGTAGTGGCGTGTATTTTTGCTCTTACGATTGGTAGAGTTACAAACATTTCAACGTATATATTTGCAGTGTTTCAATAATCCCGCTGAATTGGTTAAGTGTGAAGTCACCACTGCCACTGGCCTACCTGCACGGTCTGTTGCTATTATCTGTAGAATGTGATTTCCCTGACAGACTTTAACGAAACCTGTCAATTTTGGGTTGTTTTTGGGACTCGTGTCAAGCTCGGCACGGGTGGAGCCGCTGCCTCACCTCGCTGGAGACCTGGTTCCGATCCTGACCTCCAATGCAGTCTGTGTGGAGTTTGCACGTCCAACCTCGGCACACATCATACGGTCATAAGTGATGGGAGCAGAATTAGGCCATTCGGCCCATCAAGTCTACTCCGCCGTTCAATCATGGCTGATCCATTTCTCCCTCCCAACCCCACTCTCCTGCCTTCTCCCCGTAACCCCTGACACCCGCACTGATCAAAAATCTATCTAACTCTGCCTTAAATATATCCACTGACTTGGCCTCCACAGCCGTCTGTGGCAATGAATTCCACAGATTCACCGCCCTCTGACTAAAGAAATTCCTCCTCATCTCTTTCCTAAAAGACCGTCCTTTAATTCTGAGGCTGTGACCTCTGGTCCTGGACTCTCTCACTAGTGGAAACATCCTCTCCACATCCGCTCTATCCAGGCTAAGACATGATAATAATAATCAAAACTAAACTAAACAAATGCACAAGTATGCGCAGATGACTCAATACACAAAAGGGGGGACACGACGCAGAAGTGAGGCTGGAGTAACTCAGCGGGTCAGGCAGCATCTGTGGAGAACATGGATAGGTGACGTTTCTGGTCCTGACTGCTTCAGCACCGATTATGTGTGCGCGCTGTGTTTGGGGGGGGGGGAGAAGAGACCTGGGAACGCGGTTACCTCCCCACGTTCCCCAAGAGACTTTAGTGAGATACAGCACGGAAACAGGCCGATCGGCCCACCGAGTCCATGTCGGCCAGGGCCCACTAGCACCATCCTACACACCGACCAGGGACAATTTACATTTTAAGAAGCCAATTAACCTACAAACCTGGACGTCTATGGAGCGTGGGTGGAGACCAGGGCACCCGGAGGAAACCCACGCGGGTCACGGGGAGAACGTACTAACACACAAACAGACAGCGCCCGTAGTCAGGATTGAACCCGGGCCTTTGCGTAGTAAGGCAGCGACTCTACCGCTGCGCCACCGAGCCGCCTGCAGAAGGGGTCTGACTGACGAAGGCTTCTTTCTCTCCAGAGATGCTGCCAGACCGGCTGAGTCACTCCAGCATGTTGTGGTTTTCACAATAGTCATTCAAATGTGTAGGAAGGAACTGCAGACGCTGGTTCACACCGATGAAAGGCACAAAATGCTGGAGAAACTCAGCGGGACAGGCAGCGTCTCTGGAGAGAAGGCTTGGGGTTACTGAACAACCCGCGGTCCAGGCATAAGCTCAGGGGCGACCGACCGCAGCTCCTAGACTGTGGAACAACATCCCTCTTCCCATCAGAACTGCCCTCTCCATCGACTCTTTTAAGTCGAGACTTAAAACTCATCTTCACTCTCAAGCCTTTCTTGACGTCCTCTGAGGGAGGGCTGGCTATATGTCCGTAGAGTAGAGAGCTTGCTGACCGGTTGCATCGTGGCTTGCTTCAGCAACTTGAACGCCCTGGAGCGGAAAAGACTACAAAAAGTAGTAAACACTGCCCAGTCCATCATCGGCTCTGACCTCCCTTCCATCGAGGGGATCTACCGCAGTCGCTGCCTCAAAAAGGCTGGCAGTATCATCAAAGACCCACACCATCCTGACCACACACTCATCTCCCCGCTACCTTCAGATAGAAGGTATAGGAGCCTGAGGACTGCAACGACCAGGTTGAGAAACAGCTTCTTCCCCACAGCCATCAGGCTATTGAACTCAACTCAAACAATACTCTGAACATTAATAGCCCATTATCTGTTATTTGCACTTCATCAGTTTATTTATTGGTGTGTGTATATATTTATATAATGGTATATGGACACACTGATCTGTTCTGTAGTCATGCCTACTATGTTCTCTTGTGCTGAAGCAAAGCAAGAATGTCATCTGGGACACACGACAATAAACTCTCTTGACTCTTGACGTATTTATGTATGTATTAAATCTATGAACCACTGTTGTATAACGTTAGTACCTCCACCAATGTAAAGCACTTTGGTCAACGAGAGTTGTTTTTTAAATGTGCTATAGAAATAAAAGTGACTTGACTTGAAGGAATGGGTGACATGGGAGACCCTTCTTCAGACTCAAATTGGTCTGGTAAGGACCGCTGTGGTACGCTGTAGTAGGCAGTCAATCCTCTGCACGCCACAACCTACGTTCAACCCCCCACCCCCACCCTGCTGTTCCCCGTCTGCATCTGCTCCCGCCAGTCTTCACCACTCACTGATAACATGAACCAGACCATCTCCACATTGTCTTGTGGGATTTTGCCGTGTCAGCAAATGTCTGCAATCCTTTGTAACAGACTCCACTCCGACAGTACTTTAGTTTTGTTCAGAGATATAGAGGGTGGAAACAGGCCCTTCTCCCCACCGAACGGCGATCGCCGCACATTAACATTATCCTACACACACCGGGGACAATTTACAATTTACAGAGGGCCAATTCACATTCAAACCCTGCACGTCTTTGGAGTGTGGGAGGAAAACGGAGCACCCGGAGAAAACCCACGCGGGTCACGGGGAGAACGTACCCAATCCGTACGTCCAGAACCAGGGGCCACAGTTTAAGAATAAGGGGTCGGCCATTTAGAACGGAGATGAGCAAAACACTTTTTCTCACAGAGAGTTGTGAGTCTGTGGAATTCTCTGCCTCAGAGGGCGGTGGAGGCCGGTTCTCTGGATACTTTCAAGAGAGAGTTGGATAGGGCTCTTAAAAATAGCGGAGTCAGGGGGTATGGGAAGAAGGCAGGAACGGGGTACTGATTGCGGATGATCAGCCATGATCACATTGAATGGCGGTGCTGGCTCGAATGGCCTCCTCCTGCACCTGTTGTCTATTGTCTATTGACGGCACCAGCAGTCAGGATCTGCCGCTGTGCCACCATGCCGTACTTAATTAACCCAAAGCATTTGTGACTCCCACGTTTAGGTTGGTTTAGTTTTGTAATACAGTACGGAAACAGGCCCTTCGGCCCACAGAGTCCACGCCGGCCATCGATCACCCATTTCCACCAGATCAACGTTCTCCCACTTTCTCATCCGCTCCCTACACACTACGGGGCAATTTTACAGACGCTAATTATCCTACAAACCCGCACGTCTTTGGAACGTGGGCGGAAACCAGATCATAGAAACATATACAATAGGTGCAGGAGGCCATTCGGCCCTTCGAGCCTGCACCGCCATTCAATATGATCATGGCTGATCATCCAACTCAGTATCCTGTACCTGCCTTCTCTCCATACCCCCTGATCCCTTCAGCCACAAGGGCCACATCTAACTCCCTCTTAAATATAGCCAACGAACTGGCCGCAACTACCTTCTGTGGCAGAGAATTCCAGAGATTCACCACTCTCTGTGTGAAAATAAATTTCTCATCTCAGTCCTAAAAGACTTAAGAATTTTGTAAGTTTCTATAAGATCCCCCTCAGTCTTCTAAATTCTAGCGAGTACAAGCCGAGTCTATCCAGTCTTTCTTCATATGGAAGTCCTGCCATCCCAGGAATCAGTCTGGTGAACCTTCTCTGTACTCCCTCTATGGCAAGAATGTCTTTCCTCAGATTAGGAGACCAAAACTGTACGCAATACTCCAGGTGTGGCCTCACCAAGACCCTGTACAACTGCAGTAGAACCTCCCGGAGGAAACCCACGCAGGTCGCGGGGAGAACGTACAAACTCCACACACAGACAGGACCCGGCGTGAGGATTGAACCCGGGTCTCTGGCATTGTGAGGCAGCAGCTCTGCCAGCTGCCACACCGTGCCACTCAAATACTCGGTGAAAGACACCGCAAAGAAGTACGATTTTTTCCCCCATTGCGTATAAAATGACAAATAGGGTGAAGGCACGGAAGCCTTTTTTCTGCCCAGGGTTGGGGAGTCAAGGACATAGGTTCACGGTGAAATGGAAATTAACAGGAACACGAGCGGCCGCTTTTTCCACACAGAGGGTGGTGGATAGAGGGAATGGGCTGCCAGTGGAGGTAGTTGAGGCAAGTATTTGGACAGGTACATGGATAGGCGAGGGTTAGAGTGATATGGACCACACACTGGGAATGGGTCGCTTGGACGGGGTGTATCGGTCAGCATGGACAACGTCTGGCGGTTTCCGTACTGTACCGAGCTCTGACTATTTATAACAAGAGGAATCGAATATAGGAGCAAAGAGGTCCTTCTGCAGTTGTACAGGGCCCTAGTGAGACCACACCTGGAGTATTGTGTGCAGTTTTGGTCCCCTAATTTGAGGAAGGACAGTCTTGCAATTGAGGGAGTGCAGCGTAGGTTTACAAGGTTAATTCCCAGGATGGCGGGACTGTCATATGCTGAGAGAATGGAGCGGCTGGGCTTTGTATACTCTGGAGTTTAAAATGAGAGGGGAATCTCATAGAAACATATATGATTATTAAGGGTTTGGACACGCTAGAGGCAGGAAACATGTTCCTGATGTTGGGGGAGTCCAGAACCAGGGGCCACAGTTTAAGAATAAGGGGTAAGCCATTTAGAACAGAGATGAGGAAACACTTTTTCTCACAGAGAGTTGTGAGTCTGTGGAATTCTCTGCCTCAGAGGGCGGTGGAGGCAGGTTCTCTGGATGCTTTCAAGAGAGAGCTAGATAGGGCTCTTAAAGATAGCGGAGTCAGGGGATATGGGGAGAAGGCAGGAACGGGGTACTGATTGGGGATGATCAGCCATGATCACATTGAATGGCGGTGCTGGCTCGATGGGCTGAATGGCCTACTCCTGCACCTATTGTCTATTTATAGGGCATGGATAGGTACGAGCGACTGGGACGTTGTAGCCATGACTCTAACCGGGTTAAGGGAGGGGCAGGACTGGCAGCTCAATGTTCCGGGATACAGGAGCTTCAGGAGAGACAGGTGAGGGATAAAGAGGAGGGGGGGGGGGGTTGTATTGTTGGTTAAGGAGGATGTCACGGCATTGATCAGAGGGGGCATTACAGATGTTTCGAGTGAGGCTACGTGGGTGGAGCTGAGGAACAAGAAAGGGATGATCACCTTGCTGGGGGATAGGACAGGTTTGGAGGGAAATGGGCCAAACGCAGGCAGGTGGGACTAGTGTAGCTGGGACAATGTTGGCCGGTGTGGGCAAGTTGGGCCGAAGGGCCTGTTTCCACTCTGTCACTCTTGTCTATGACGCTAAGAATGTTTAAAACTTTGTCGGTGCAAGCAACACGGCGACTCTTTGAACTGCCCAGGCGGAGTCCGCGGGGGGGTTTTACCAGATCGGATGCGAAGACAAAAAAAAAGGGGGGGAAAAAATTTCACTCTGCCTAGGCACATCCCAGCGTGGGGGGGGACTGCCGTGAGGGGGGTGGGAGGGGGGGAAACAAAGGAGGACCTGGTGCGCAACGCTTTGTAACTGCTCTGAAACCAAGCCTGAAAACTGTAACGTCCAGGTTCAGGAACACTTTCTCCCCCACATCCATCAGGCTATTAAACGCTACAACCTCCAATAAGGTCCGAGCTACACAGACTTGGGGGGCAGACGCCAAACTGCCGGAGGAGTAACTCAGCGGGACAGACAGCGTCTCTGGAGAGAAGGAAGAAATGGGTGACATTTCGGGTCAACACCCTTGTTCAGACATAAATACCACTATCATTTCACCCGCCGACCCAGAAAACTGCGTTCCAGGCGCTCACCACCCTCTGTGTAAAACAGAAAAATAAGTGCAGGAGTAGGCCATTCGGCCCTTCGAGCCAGCACCGCCATTCAATGTGATCGCGGCTGATCATCTAAATTGAGTGAGGCTGGAGGCCTTCTTCAGACTGAGAGTCAGGGGAAAAAGAAACAAGAGATATAGAGGGTGATCAATATTCAAACCACCGGTTTGTACATTGGCAGAACAGCATCTCATATTTCACTTGGGCAGTTTACAACTCGCTGAGCTAAGGCTTTTTGTGTTTGAAAAGGAACTGCAGATGCTGGAAAAATCGAAGGTAGACAAAGATGCTGGAGAAACTCAGCGGGTGTGGCAGCATCTATGGAACAAAGGAACAGGCGATGTCTCAACCCAAAACGTCACCTATTTCTTCGCTCCATAGATGCTGCCTCACCCGCTGAGTTTCTCCAGCATCTTTGTCTACCTTCCTGATTTTTGTGTTAATAGACAATAGGTGCAGGAGTAGGCCATTCGGCCCTTCGAGCCAGCACCGTCATTCAATGTGATCATGGCTGATCATCCCCAATCAGTACCCCGTTCCTGCCTTCTCCCCATATCCCCCGACTCTGCTATCTTTAATAGCCCTATCTAGCTCCGTACTTTGTAACAGTGGCGGCCCTTTACGTGGCGGCCCTTTGCATACCCCGGTTACGCAAAACAAAGAATTGCAGTGTGAATTGTCACGTGACAATAAAGCAATCATTCACACGTGACTGTACGGTGATATTCCCAGCGGAGTAACTCAGTGGGTCAGGATGTGCTCCATTATAACAGGACCCCGTGGTGGCGTTGAGGCGCACGGTTATCGTGTGGCCGCGTGGGGCCGGCCCCACTGAGAAGCGCGGAGGGGCATGTAGTTGCGCGCGACATCGCGCGGGGCTGCGGGATTTTGTACCGAACGAAACCTTCACGCACCAACGGCCTGTCGCGTAACTGACGGCCAAAGTGGGACAGGCCCAAGACCCTGGCGCGACGCAACGTCTCACCTCCAACAGCAGCAGAAGCAGGCAAACGATCGCTGAGCTCGGCCTGGGGCTCACGGCCGTTGCGGTCCGGATCCGCCCCCACTCCTACTCCCAGAGTGGGGCCAAGAAAATTGTAGACACAAAACGCTGGAGTAACTCAGCGGGACCGGCAGCATCTCTGGAGAGAAGCAATGGGTGACGTTTCGGGTCGAGACCCTTCTTTCAGACTGAAGAAGGCTCTCGACACAAAACGCCACCCATTGCTTCTCTCCAGAGATGCTGCCGATCCCGCTGAGTTACTCCAGCGTTTTGTGTCTATCTTCAAATGACGTCATGCGCTCCAGACGGCTGTGCGGGCGCACGATAACACGTGCGATTCCCGCGGGACAGTCGCGCCTCAACACGTGCCAAGGACACACAAGTGGGACAGGGGCTTTACTTACCGGGGAAGAGAGGCTCGGTATCCTGGCCTTGATTAGCTGCCAGCCCTGAATCGATGAAGTCCATGTTCCCGTCTCAGTGCCGATCTGTCCCGCCGAGTGTGCAGACCTGGGTTAGTGCGGGTCAGGTTCCAGTCCTGGTCTTGCTGAGAGTCTGGGTCTGGTCCTTGGCAGTACTGGGATAATCCGACCCTAAGGAGAGAGACCAACATCTTAACCCCAATAGTGTGAAGGAATAAAGTGCAAGAAGGAACTGCAGATGCTGATTTAGACAATAGAAAATAGGTGGCAGGAGTAGGCCACCGGCCCTTCGAGCCAACTTCAATATGGATCATGGCTGATCATCCCCAATCAGTACCCCGTTCCTGCCTTCTCCCCATATCCCCTGACTCCGCTATCTTTAAGAGCCCTATCTAGCTCTCTCTTGAAAGTATCCAGAGAACCTGCCTCCACTGCTCTCTGAGGCAGAGAATTCCACAGACTCACAACTCTCTGGGTAAAAAAGTGTTTCCTCATCTTCGTTCTAAATGGCTTACCCCTTATTCTTAAACTGTGGCTGGATTGGGCTGGTTCTGGACTTCCCCAACATCGGGAACATGTTTCCTGCCTCTAGCGTGTCCAAACCCTTAATAATCTTATATGTTTCAATGAGATTCCCTCACATCCTTCTAAACTCCAGAGTGTACAAGCCCAGCCGCTCCATTCTCTCAGCATATGACAGTCCCGCCATCCCGGGATTACACTGAAGACAGACACAAAATGCTGGAGTAACTCAGCGGGACAGGGAGCATTTCTGGGGAGAAGGAATGGGTGACGTTTCAGGTCGAGACCCTTCTTCAGGAATGAAACATAGAAACATACATAGTAAATAGGTGCAGGAGTAGGCCATTCGGCCCTTCGAGCCTGCACCGCCATTCAATATGATCATGGCTGATCATCCAACTCAGTATCCTGTACCTGCCTTCTCTCCATACCCCCTGATCCCTTTAGCCACAAGGGCCACATCTAACTCCCTCTTAAATATAGCCAATGAACTGGCCTCAACTACCTTCTGTGGCAGAGAATTCCAGAGACTCACCACTCTCTGTGTGAAAAATGTTTTCCTGATCTCGGTCCTAAAGGAATTCCCCCCTTATCCTTAAACTGTGACCCCTTGTTCTGGTCTTCCCCAACATCGGGAAGAATCTTCCTGCATCTAGCCTGTCCAACCCCTTAAGAATTTTATTACTAATCAGTCTTCTATGAATGAAGAATGGAAGCAACCACAAGTTCGAAAGAGGTTTTTATGAAGTTAGATAAGATGCAATTCTCATTTTCCGATCAACTAGAGAGCAGTCCTGAGAACAGTCTGCCTCATTGGAGACCTTCTTTGATCGGACTTTAGTGGCGTTACCTTGCCCCAAACGTTATTCCCTTTTATCTTGTATCTGTACAGCGTGGACGGCTCGATTGTAATCATGTTTTGTCTTATTGTTTGTACCTCTGTACATGCGGCAATGATCTAAACTCATTCCTGAAGGAGGTCCCTGACCCAAAACATCACCAATCCATGTTCTCCAGAGATGGCCATAAGACCACGAGACATTAGAATTAGGCCATTCGGCCCATCGAGGCAACTCCACAATTCAATCGTGGCTGATCTCTCTCTCCCTCTCAGCCCCATTCTCCTGCCTTCTCTCTGTAACCTTAAAGGGCCTGTGTGCCACTTTTTGGCGACTGCTGGCATCATATTATATACATTTCAAAATCCAGCGGCGACAAAAAGAAATGTTGCGACGCTTGAAATAAAACCGCGCATCAATACGTCGCCACACCGCAAATTCTTCAGTGACCTGATCCGTCAGTCAATGATGCCAGCAGTCACTGAAAAAATCACCAAGTGGGACAGGCCCTTTAGCACCTGCACTATTCAAGAATCTGTCAATCTCTGCCATCAAATACCCGCTGACTTGCCCTCCACAGCCGTCTGTGGCAATGAATCCCACAGATCCACCGCCCTCTGGCTAAAGAAATTCCTCCTCATCTCCATCTCTGCTGCCTGACCGCTGAGTTACTCCAGCACTTTGTCTTTTTTTTTTGTAAAATGCGGCATCTGCAGTGCTGGAGTAACTCAGCGCGTCGGGCAGCGTCTCTGGACAGGATGGGTGCTGCTGTGGGTCGGGGGCCTTCATCAGGCAGATTGTGGTGTTCGGGGGGGGGGGGGGGGGTTAGGGGAGGAGGGGGGTGGGGGAAGCCAAAAGCAAGGGAGATAAAACATAAATTCCAACCAGTCGAACTGGTAAAGACCTCACACAGGGCAAACCATAGACTATTCACTGCAGCCAAACATTACTCATTGCATTTGGCAAGTATCGATACAGCACGGAAACAGGCCCTTCGGCCCACTGAGCCCGCACAGACCCGCGTTCAACGCACAGTAACACTGTCCTACACACACTGGGGATGCCAGGATTGAACCCAGGTCTCTAGCTCTGTCAGGCAACAGCTCTACCGCTGCCGAGTCTTAAATTCCAGGGCGAGTGACCAGGAATTCCGTCCCCAGATCCCCCCCGCCAAGTCCGATAAACGTTATCCCCGGAAAATAAGAACCTACCTCACACATTATAGCCCACATCAGATACATTAACTCCAGCCCATTCTATCCCTGGGCAAGAGATTCATGCGATAGGAACAGAATTAGGATTAGGCCATTTGGCCCATCAGGTCTACTCTCCCATTCAATCACGGCTGATCTCTCTCTCCCTCCTAACCCCATTCTCCTGCCTTCTCCCCATAACCCCCGACACCCGCACTAATGAAGAATCTATCTACCTCTGCCTTAAAAATATCCACTGACTTGTGGCCTGCACAGCCGTCTGTGGCAATGAATTCCACAGACTCACCACCCTGTGACTAAAGAAATTCCTCCTCATCTCCTTCCTAAAGCCCCTGTCCCAGTTCATTCCAAGAGCTCTCCCGCCTTTGGCCTGATTCGAACTCGGGAGATTTACGGTAATGGCCGCTCGTCGGTACTCGGGGCTCTCGTGGACATTTTTCATCGTGTTGACAAATCTTCACGAGTCTTCCCGTGCTTACCTGCCGTTAGCGAGTCTTCCCGAGTACCTGCCGTTAGCGTTGTGAGCCGCCAAGAGACGTCCCCGAGCTCCGACGTACCCGCTACGTTCATTCTCCGTGCTGACCACGAGTTTGATTTTTTTTTTAAACTCGGGAGAGCTCTTGGAATGAACTCGTGCCGTGGGACAGGGGTTTTAAGGAACGTCCTTTAATTCTGAGGCTGTGCTCTCTGGTCCTAGACTCTCCCACTAGAGGAAACATCCTCTCCACATCCACTCCATCCAGGGGCAGTTCCTTCCCAGCTGTTATCAGGCATCTAAGCCATCCTACCACCAACTAGAGAGCTGTCCTGACCTCCCGTCTACTTCTTTGGTGATTTCAAACTGTTTTTTCCAGACTTTATCTTACACTAAACTCACTGATGTGATTGAAGCAAATCCTGAGATTATTTTTCCCCCATCCCAAGTCAGAGGGTGCTGCAGGCAACCACTTCCATTAGGGATCAGCTGATTGCCTCTCAGTCTGGCCTCGACCTGAAACCTCACCCATTCCTTCTCTCCACAGATGCTGCCCGGCCCGCTGAGTAGCCCCAGCATGATGTGTGTGTCTCTCTTCGGTTGAAACAGCATCTGCAGTTCCTTCTTACCAGTTTCAATGGGCATCCTGGACTCTCCTCCCCACCCACCCAAATGCCCCCCTCCCTCCCTCCCACCCACTGGGTGACCATCAGCCCAGTCTGGGCAAAGCTCTGAGCGCCAGAGTGGCCACAGATGCGGGGATGTGTGGGCAGGGCAGGGCCGGGCCGGCGAACCCATCCCGCACCCGACACACACACACAAAGGAAAAAGCTGCAGACGCACCGGCAACGCGGGGCGGGCAACGCCAGCGCTCCCAGCACAAGGGGCTAGCCCAGGGGAAGCCCTCGTCCCGCACCGGGCTGGGGCTGGGGCTGGGGCTGGGGCAGGGGCTGGGGCAGGGGCAGGGGCTGGGTCTGGGGCTGGGGCTGGGGCTGGGTCTGGGGCTGGGTCTGGGTCTGGGTCTGGGGCAGGGCTGGGTCTGGGGCTGGGGCTGGGGCTGGGGCTGGGCTGGGGCAGGGGCTGGGCAGGGGCTGGGGCAGGGGCTGGGTCTGGGCTGGGGCTGGGGCTGGGGCAGGGGCTGGGCTGGGGCAGGGCAGGGGCAGGGGGCTGGGCTGGGGACTGGGGCAGGGGCTGGGCAGGGGCTGGGGCAGGGGCTGGGGCTGGGGCAGGGGCAGGGGCAGGGGCTGGGGCTGGGGCTGGGGCAACACTGCAGCAAGACCGTGTGAACTGGACTCTTCACTAACCCCCCCCCCCCCTCTCCTCCCCCCCCTTCTCTCTCTTACCCTTCTCTCCCCTTCCCTTCTCCAGCCCTCCCCCTTCTCTCTCTTACCCTTCTCTCCTCTCCCCCCCCCCTCTTCCCCTCTCCCCCCACCAAAACGCCGGGACGCGCACCAGAGGCGAGCCCGCACCCGCAGCCCCAGCATGAATCGCCCTCTCCGTACTCACATTTACACTCTGTCTCCTCTTCGCTTTCCTCGGGTTTTCCAACGCCGCTGGTTCCTCTTCCCTTGTTCTTCCTCGCCAAGCTTTCTCTCTTATCCCCTCCCTCTCCCTCTCTCTCTCTCTCTGTCTCCCCCTCCCTCTTGCTCTTTCTCAGCCGCCCGATCACTTTGTTACTTCGCAAAGAACTTCTCCTCCAAGAAACGAGGGAGGGGGTTGCGACTCCGCCTCGCACAGCGCGGAGGGAGGGAGGGAGGCGAGAACATACTCTCACCTCGATTGGATCTGGGCTGCCGTATCAGAACTGCTCAGCCCATCCTAACCCCGTCTCTTAAAGCTGCAAACCCACAGCAGCTAAAACCATTGACCAGGGAAGTCTTCAAACCAAAGATAGACACAAAAATCTGGAGAAACTCAGCGGGACAGGCGGCATCTCTGGAGAGAAGGAATGGGTGACGTTTTGGGTCGACACCCCTCTTTCTTAGACATTTCATTCAGTCTCAAGAAGGGTCTCGACCCAAAACATCACCCGTTCCTTCTCACCAGAGATGCTGCCTGTCCCGCTGAGTTTCTCCAGATTTTTGTGGCTATCTTCGGTTTAAAACAGCATCTGCAGTTTTTTCCTACACTTTACAGTATATGGTTTAGTTTATAGAGTGATACAGCGTGGAAACAGGCCCTTCGGCCCAACTTGCCCAGACCGGCCAACATGTCCCAGCTACACTAGTCCCACCTGCCTGCACTTGGCGCGTATCCCTCAAAACCTGTTTAGTTCATTTCATCCACCATGTGGATTTTCTCCACGTTCCCGAGTTTCCACTCACACTCCAAAGACGTACAGGTTTGTAAGTTCATTGGCTTGGTATAATTGTAAATTGTAAATTGATGAGGGAACACTTTTGCACACAGAGACTTGTGAGCCTGTGGAATTCTCTGCCTCAGAGGGCGGTGGAGGCCGGTTCTCTGGATACTAGAGAGAGCTAAGGTAGACAAAAGTGCTGGAGAAACTCAGCAGGCGCGGCAGCATCTATGGAACGAAGGAAATAGGCAACGTTTCGGGCAGAAAAACCCTTCTTCAGACAATAGGGCTCTTACAGATAGCGGAGTCAGGGGATATGGAGAGAAGGCAGGAACGGGGTACTGGTTGGGGATGATCAGCCATGATCACATTGAATGGCGGTGCTGGCTCGAAGGGCCGAATGGCCTACTCCTGCACCTATTGTCTATTGTCCCTAGTGTGTGTAGGATAGAACTAGATTGCTGGTCAGCACGGACCCGATGGGCTGAAGGGCCTGTTTCCGCTCTGTTTGTCTAAAGTGTCAATTCTTCTCTCTTATGATTTTGCTTTTTTAAGCTTGAATGAGCTTGGTGGCAGGAAGCACTTTACAATGAGCAGGATGACCTCAATGCCATCGACATGTCAGGAGGGGACCTGAACTGTAGTATCCTTACATCTGTTGCACTTGCCTCAGCTGGCAATGTGTTAGTCTTGAAGTCGGAAGGTCGAGGTTTCAAATTCCATTCAAGGCAGTTGGCTAATAAATTAGTTCTTGCAGTGTTTAAGTTTAGTTGAGTTTAGTTCAGATCAAAGATAGACACAAAAAGCTGGAGTAACTCAGCGGGACAGGCAGCATCTCTGGAGAGAGGGAATGGGTGACGTTTCGGGTCGAGGCCCTTCTTTAGTTTAATTTAATTTCTCAACCCGAAACATCGTCGATTCCTTCTGCCCAGCGATGCTGCCTAACCCGCTGAGTTCTCCCCACCGTCGAAGGGATCTATCGTAGTCGCAGCCTCAAAAAGGCAGCCAACATCATCAAGGACCCACACCCACAAGCACACCCAGGTCTTGATGCACCTCCCCTTCTCTTAATCTGACACCATTCAGATAATAACCTGCCTTCATGTTCTTGCCACCAAAGTGGATAACCTCACATTTATCCACATTAAACTTCATAGAATCATAGAATCATAGAAACATAGACGATAGGTGCAGGAGGAGGCCATTCGGCCCTTCGAGCCTGCACCACCATTCAATATGATCATGGCTGATCATCCAACTCAGTATCCCGTACCTGCCTTCTCTCCATACCCCCTGATCCCTTTAGCCACAAGGGCCACATCTAACTCCCTCTTAAATATAGCCAATGAACTGGCCTCAACTACATTCTGTGGCAGAGAATTCCACAGATTCACCACTCTCTGTGTGAAAAATGATTTTCTCATCTCGGTCCAAAAGACTTCCCCCTTATCCTTAAACTGTGACCCCTTGTCCTGGACTTCCCCAACATCGGGAACAATCTTCCTGCATCTAGCCTGTTCAACCCCTTAAGGATTTTGTAAGTCTCTATAAGATCTGCCATGCATCTGCCCACTCACCCAACCTGTCCAAGTCACCCTGCAGCCTCATAGCATCCTCCTTGCAGCTCACACTGCCACCCAGCTTTGTGTCATCCGCAAACTTGGAGATCTTACATTTAATTCCCTCGTCTAAATCGTTAATATACATTTGAATATATATTGCCAGGACAAGCGGTAGGTGGATGGAATGAGGGATAAACAAGGAACTGCAGATGCCAGTTTAGAAAAAAAAGTGAGCAGAGTGCTGGAGTAACTCAGCGGGTCAGGCAGCATCTGTGGAGAACATGGATAGGTGACGTTTCACAAAGTGCTGGAGTAACTCAGCGGGTCAGGCAGCATCTGTGGAGAACATGGATAGGTGACAAAAGGGTGTTAATGGGACGAGAAGAGATAAAATAAGAAGCTGGAGCGAGGGATATGGGTGGACGAGGCCATGGGGAGTGGATAAAAAGGGAGCAGGATTGTTGGAGAAATAGTGTCGAGTGGGTGGGGGGGGGGACAGGACAGAGAGATGAGAAGGCGGGGGGGGGGGGCACTTAAAATTGTAAATTCAAGGTTCACCCCACTGGGGTGTAAACTACCCAAGCAGAATATGAGGTGCTGTTCCTCCAGTTTGCGTGTGGCCTTACTCTGACAATGGAGGAGGCCCAGGACGGGAAGATCAGTGTGGGAACAGAGTGGGCCAGGGTGTGCCAGCGCTCTGGGCTAAAGGAATGAAGGGATATGAGGAAAAAAGCAGGAACGGGTAACCGATTTTAGATGTTTAAGAAGGAACTGCAGATGCTGGAAAATCAAAGGTAGACAAAAATGCTGGAGAAACTCAGTGGGTGAGGCAGCATCTATGGAGCGAAGGAAATAGGCAACGTATCTCCTTCGCTCCATAGATGCTGCCTCACCCGCTGAGATTCTCCAGCATTTTTGTCTACCTACTGATTTTAGATGATCAGCCACTATCATATCGAATGGCGGTGCTGGCTCGAAGGGCCGAATGGACTACTCCTGCACCTATTGTCTATGTTTCCGTGGAATGGGAAGGGGAGTTAAAATAGTTCCAGCAGGCCTCTGGCAGGCCGAGCGCAAGTGTTCATCGAGTCGCTCGCCAAGTCCACGTATTGTCCAAGTCCTCGCCGCGGGTTGACTCCATCGTGCACGTAATATGTTGAGAGAGACTTTACTGTGACAACGTCTCAGCCTTGAATGGAAATATTTCTCCCACAGTAACATCACATGGTGAGATGAATGAGTCATTAATCCGAAGGCAGACACAAAATGCTGGAGTAACTCAGCGGGACAGGCAGACCTTAGTTTGGTTGGGTTGAGTTGGGTTTAGTTAACTTTACTTTAGTGATACAGCGTGGAAACAGGCCCTTCGGCCCACCGGCTCCGCGCCGACCAGCGATCCCCGCTCACTAACGCTACCCTACACACGCTAGGGACAATTTTTACATTTACACCGAGCCAATTAACCTAGACACCTGCACGTCCTTGGAGTGTGGGGGGGAGACCGAAGATCTCGGAGAAAACCCACGCAGGTCACGGGGAGAACGTACAAACTCCGTACAGACAGCGCCCGTAGTCGGGATGGAACCCGGGTCTCCGGCGCTGCATTCGCTGTCAGGCAGCAACTCCACCGCTGCGCCCCCGTGCCGCCCGGTTTAGTTTACTTTAGTTTACAGACACAGCGTGGAAACAGGCCCTCCGGCCCACACCGACCATACACCGCCCATTCACACTAGTTCTTGTTAACCCACTTTGGTACTGATTGGGAATGATCAGCCGTGATCACAGTGAATGGCGGTGCTGGCTCGAAAGGGCTGAATGGACTACTCCTGCACCTGTTGTGAAGGGTTTTGGCCCCAAACGTTGCCTACTTCCTTGGCTCCATAGATGTTGCCTCACCCGCTGAGTTTCTCCAGCACTTTTGTCAACCTCTTGCCTATTCTCATCCACTCTCTGCACACTAGGGGGCAATTTACAGAGGGCCAATTAACCTACAGACCCGCACATAGACATAGACATAGAAACATAGAAAATAGGTGCAGGAGGAGGCCATTCGGCCCTTCGAGCCAGCACCGCCATTCCTTGTGATCATGGCTGATCGTCCGCTATCAATAACCCGTGCCTGCCTTCTCCCCATATCCCTGGACTCCACTAGCCCCTAGAGTTCTATCCAACTCTCTCTTAAATCCATCCAGTGACTTGCCTCCACTGTCCTCTGTGGCAGGGAATTCCATAAATTCACAACTCTCTGGGTGAAAAAGTTTTTTCTCACCTCAGTCTTAAATGGCTTCCCCTTTATTCTAAGACTGTGGCCCCTGGTTCTGGACTCGCCCAACATTGGGAATATTTATCCTGCATCCAGCTTGTCCAGTCCTTTTATAATTTTATATGTTTCTATAAGATCCCCCCCTCATCCTTCTAAACTCCAGTGAATACAAGCCTAGTCTTTTCAATCTTTCCTTGTATGACAGTCCCGCCATCCCAGGGATCAATCTCGTGAACCTACGCTGCACTGCCTCAATCACAAGGATGTCCTTCCTCATATTAGGAGACCAAAACTGTACACAATACTCCAGATGTGGTCTCGCCAGAGCCCTGTACAACTGCACCGGGTTTCGCGAGGGACCGGTCCTCTCCAGACTGCAGGCGTGCGTGCGTGCGTGCGTGCGTGCGTGCTGAGGGACGATCGCCAAACCCGGTGCAACGTCAGCAAAGGGTTTGTGGGGAACGACTGCGGTGTGTGGTGCTGCCACAGGAGACACTGAGGGGCTGAGCCGTATGGAAAGGGCTCTCAAAGTGTGCATTGTCCAGCAGGACCCACGTGGGTGGCAAGGAGTCCTGCACACAGTGCGTACAAACCCGACAAACGCATGGTCCTTGCAGCTCGATGAATGCAGAAACTCAACGACACCAGCGATGCAAACAAAGGACACCATTGTTTTTCCTATTTTCTTTCACATAGTTTTGACGAAAAATCTATTTTGGGAGTTTAAAAAAAATATCCCTCAGTTGTATTACAACTATGTGACTCCAAATCGTCAATAAATGCATAGGCAGGAACTGCAGATGCTGGTTTACACCGAAGATAGGAAAAAAGTGCTGGAGTAACTCAGCGGATCGGGCAGCATCTCTGGAGAGAAGCAATGGGGTGACCTTTCGGTCCACAAAGTCAATAGACAATAGACAATAGGTGCAGGAGTAGGCCATTCGGCCCTTCGAGCCAGCACCGCCATTCAATGTGATCATGGCTGATCATCCCCAATCAGTACCCCGTTCCTGCCTTCTCCCCATATCCCCTGACTCCGCTATCTTTAAGAGCCCTATCCAACTCTCTCTTGAAAGTATCCAGAGAACCGGCCTCCACCGCCCTCTGAGGCAGAGAATTCCACAGACTCACAACTCTCTGTGAGAAAAAGTGTTTCCTCGTCTCCGTTCTAAATGGCTTACCCCTTATTCTTTAAGTGTGGCTGTGTTCAAGAAGGAACTGCAGATGCTGGAAAAACAAAGGTAGGCAAAATTGCTGGAGAAACTCAGCGGGTGCAGCAGCATCTATGGAACAAAGGAAATAGGCAACGTTTCGGGCCGAAACCCTTCTTCAGACTGATGTCGGGTGGGGGGGCAGGGGGGCGGGGGGCCGGGCGGGGGTGGGGGCAAAAGAAAGGAGGAGGAGGACCAGAGGGGCTGAGGGAGAGCTGAGAGGGGAGGAGACAGCAAGGGCTACCGGAAATTGGAGGGCAATGTTCACGCCGCTAGGGTGCAGACTGCCCAAGCGAATATGAGGTGCTGCTCCTCCGATTTCCGGTGTTGCTCACTCTGGCCATGGAGGAGGCCCAGGACAGAAAGGTCGGATTTGGAATGGGAGGGGGAGTTGAAGCGCTGAGCCACCGGGAGATCAGGTTGGTTAATGCGAACCGAGCGGAGGCATTGGGCGAAGCGATCGCCAAGCCTTTGCTTGGTCTCACTGATGTAGAGCAGATGACACCTAGAGCAGCGGATGCAATAGATGAGGTTGGAGGAGGTTCTTAAACTGTGGCCCCTGGTTCTGGACTCCCCCAACATCGGGAACATTTTACCTGCCTCTAGCGTGTCCATGTGTCAATCTAAAGCCTCTTTAACTGCACTACCGTACCTGCCACGAACATTTGCTTTAAACTTTGCCCATTAGGCTTTGATATTTCCACCCTGGGGAAAGGTTCTGACTGTCAAGTCAAGTCAAGTCAAGTCAAGTTTATTCGTCACATACACATACGGGATGTGCAGTGAAATGTAAAGTGGCCGTGCCTGCGGACTTTGTGCAAAAAACAAACAAACAAACAACCAACAAACTACAAACAGAATCACATGTTCTTTTCCATATTAAATATTGTGGGCAGTATTGTGGTACAGTAAAGTTAGTAAAGTTAGCCCCTGGTGAGATAGGAGTTTACAGTCCGAATGGCCTCTGGGAAGAAACTCCTTCTCATCCTCTCCATTCTCACAGCATGGCAACGGAGGCGTTTGCCTGACCGTAGCAGCTGGAACAGTCCGTTGCAGGGGTGGAAGGGGTCTCCCATTATCTTATTGGCTCTGGAGTTGCACCTCCTGATGTATAGTCCCTGCAGAGGGGCGAGTGTAGTTCCCACAGTGCGTTCGGCCGAACACACTGCTCTCTGCCCTGGGCAGAGCAATTCCCAAACCAGATTGTGATATTTCCGGACAAGATGCTTTCCACAGCCGCAGAGTAGAAGCACTGGAGGATCCTCGGAGACACTCTGAATTTCCTCAATTGCCTGAGGTGGTAAAGGCGCTGCCTTGCCTTGCTCACGAGTGCTGCAGCGTGCGATGTCCATGTCAGATCCTCAGAGATGTGGGCTCCCAGGTGTTTAGAACAGCTCACCCTATCCACAGTATCCCCATTTATCCTCAATGGTGTGTACGTCCTCGGATGATGTGCCCTCCTGAAGTCCACGATCAGCTCCTTCGTTTTTTTGATGTTCAAGAGGAGGCTGTTGTCCTGACACCAGAGTGCCAGATCAGCCACCTCCTCCCGGTAGGCCTTCTCATCGTTGTCTGAGATCAGGCCCACCGCCACAGTGTCATCAGCAAACTTGATTATCGAGTTGGAGCTGAACCTGGCCACACAGTTGTGTGTGTACAGGGAGTACAGTAGGGGCCTGAGGACGCAACCCTGGGGGGGTCCTGTGCTCAGGGTGAGGGACTGCGATGTATTCCCTCCCATATTGACTACCTGGGGCCTGGCGGTGAGAAAGTCCAGGACCTAAATCCAGTAGCTTCGCGGCCAGTCTGGTGGGGACTATCGTGTTGAAGGCTGAACTGAAGTCTATGAACAGTATCCTCATGTAGTCCCCCTTCTGGCTGTCAAGATGGGAGAGAGCAGTGTGCAGAACCTGGGAGACCGCATCGTCCGTGGATCTGTGCGGACAGTATGCGAATTGTAACGGGTCCATGTTGCGAGGGAGGAAGGCGCAGATGTGTTTCTTCACCAGCCTCTCAAAGCATTTCATGACGACCGAGGTGAGGGCCACCGGACGGTAGTCATTCACACAGGCTGGGGAGGCATACTTTGGTACAGGTACAATGGTGGATCTTTTGAACCAGGCAGGGACGACGGACTTGTCCAGGGAGAGGTTGAATATTGTAGTGAGCACCAGAGCGAGCTGCGTAGCTGTCTATCTTATCTATACCTCTGACAACATATGTTATTTACACATATAAGATTATTAAGGGTTTGGACACGCTAGAGGCAGGAAACATGTTCCCGATGTTGGGGGAGTCCAGAACCAGTGGCCACAGTTTAAGAATAAGGGGTAAGCCATTTAGAATGGAGATGAGGAAACACTTTTTCACACAGAGAGTGGTGAGTCTGTGGAATTCTCTGCCTCAGAGGGCGGTGGAGGCAGGTTTTCTGGATACTTTCAAGAGAGAGCTAGATAGGGATCTTAAAGATAACGGAGTCAGGGGATATGGGGAGAAGGCAGGAACAGGGTACTGATTGGGGATGATCAGCTATGATCTCATTCATAGAACCATAGAAAATAGGTGCAAGAGCAGGCCATTCGGCCCTTCGAGCCTGCACCGCCATTCAATATTATCATGGCTGATCATCCAACTCAGTATCCTGTACCTGCCTTCTCTCCATACCCCCTGATCCCTTTAGCCACAAGGGCCACATCTTAAATATAGCCAATGAACTGGCCTCAACTACCTTCTGTGGCAGAGAATTACACAGTCTCACCACTCTGTGTGAAAAAAGATCTTCTCATCTCGGCCCTAAAAGACTTCCCCCTTATCCTTAAACTGTGACCCCTTGTTCTGGAGTTCCCCAAAATCGGGAACAATCTTCCTGCATCTAGCCTGTCCAACCCCTTAAGAATTTTGTAAGTCTCTATAAGATTCCCCCTCAATCTCCTAAATTCAGCGAGTACAAGCCGAGTCTATCCAGTCTTTCTTCATATGGAAGTCCTGCCATCTCAGGAATCAGTCTGGTGAACCTTCTCTGTACCCCCTCTATGACAAGAATGTCTTTCCTCAGATTAGGAGACCAAAACTGTACGCAATACTCGAGGTGTGGCCTCACCAAGACCCTGGAATTTAGGAGATTGAGAGGGGATCTTATAGAAACTTACAAGATTCTTAAGGGGTTGGACAGGCTAGATGCAGGGAGATTGTTCCCGATGTTGGGGAAGTCCAGGACAAGGGGGTCACAGCTTAAGGATAAGGGGGAAATCCTTTAAGACCGAGATGAGAAAGACTTTTTTCACACAGAGAGTGGTGAGTCTCTGGAACTCTCTGCCACAGAGGGTAGTTGAGGCCAGTTCATTGGCTATATTTAAGAGTGAGTTGGATGTGGCCCTTGTGGCTAAGGGGATCAGAGGGTATGGAGAGAAGGCAGGTACGGGATACTGAGTTGGATGATCAGCCATGATCATATTGAATGGCGGTGCAGGCTCGAAGGGCTGAATGGCCTACTCCTGCACCTAATTTCTATGTTTCTATGTTTCTGTACAACTGCAGTAGAACCTCCCTGCTCTTGTACTCAAATCCTTTTGCTATGAATGCTAACATACCATTCGCTTTCTTCACTGCCTGCTGCACCTGCATGCCTACTTTCAATGACTGGTGTACCATGACACCCAGGTCTCGTTGCATCTCCTCTTTTCCTAATCGGCCACCATTCAGAAAATAGCCTACCCTCCTGTTTTTGCCGCCAAAGTGGATAACCTCACATTTATCCACATTATACTGCATCTGCCATGCATTTGCCCACTCACCCAACCTATCCAAGTCACCTTGCAGCCTCCTAGCATCCTCCTCACAGCTAACACTGCCCCCCAGCTTCGTGTCATCCGCAAACCTGGAGATGTTGCATTCAATTCCCTCATCCAGATCATTAATATATATTGTAAATAGCTGGGGTCCCAGCACCGAACCTTGCGGAACCCCACTAGTCACTGCCTGCCATTCTGAAAATGACCCGTTTACTCCTACTCTTTGCTTCCTGTCTGCCAGCCAGTTCTCTATCCACATCAATACTGAACCCCCAATACCGTGAGCTTTACGTTTGTATACTAATCTCTTATGTGGGACCTTGTCGAAAGCCTTCTGAAAGTCCAGATATAACGCATCCATTGGTTCTCCCTTCTTCTTCTTCTTCTTGGTTTGAGGCAACAGAAGTCCGCAGCAGGGTGATGCCATCCGGTTCGACATCCGTAGGTGCCCGCCCTAAAAAAGGGCTCATGCTTTGGGTTGGCGCCAAGCTACGGCGCTGCTGCTGTCTCCGTTTGTTGTCGTTCGCCTGACTGAAGTCAGTTGACAGGGTCACCACGGGGAGGTCGACAACATGAGCCCCGGTTCTCCCTTATCCACTCTACTAGTTACATCCTCAAAAAATTCTATAAGATTCGTCAGACATGATTTACCTTTCATAAATACATGCTGACTTTGTCCAATGATTTCATCGCTTTCCAAATGTGCTGCTATCCCATCTTTAATAACTGACTCTAGCATTTTCCCCACTACCGATGTTAGACTAACTGGTCCATAATTCCCCTTTTTCTCTCTCCCACCTTTTTTAAAAAGTGGGGTTACATTAGCTACCCTCCAATCCTCAGGAACTACTCCAGAATCTAAAGAGTTTTGAAAAATTATCACTAATGCATCCACTATTTCTGGGGCTACTTCCTTAAGTACTCTGGGATGCAGCCTATCTGGCCCTGGGGATTTATTGGCCTTTACTCCATTCAATTTACCCAACACCACTTCCCAGCTAACCTGGATTTCACTCAGTTCCTCCATCTCATTTGACCCCCGGTCCCCTGCTATTTCCGGCAGATTATTTATGTATTCCTTTGTGAAGACAGAACCAAAGTAGTTATTCAATTGGTCTGCCATGTCCTTGTTCCCCATGATCAATTCACCAGTTTCTGACTGCAAGGGACCTACATTTGTTTTAACTAACCTTTTTCTCTTCACATATCTATAAAAACTTTTGCAGTCCGTTTTTATCTTCCCTGCCAGTTTTCTTTCATAATCTATTTAAGCACTTTGTCCTCCTCTGCTGAACTCAATTTCTCCCAGTCCTCTGGTAGGCTCCTTTTTCTGGCTAATTTGTATGCTTCATCTTTAGTTTTGATACTATCCCTGATTTCCCTTGTTATCCACGGATGCACTACCTTCCCTGATTTATTCTTTTGCCAAACTGGATGAACAATTGTTGTAGTTCATCCATGCAGTCTTTAAATGCCTTCCATTGCATATCCACCGTCAACCCTTTAAGAATCACTTGCCAGTCTATCTTGGCCAATTCACGTCTCATACCCTCAAAGTTACCTTTTCTTTAAGTTCAGAACCCTTGTTTCTGAATTAACAATGTCACTCTCCATCCTAATGAAGAACTCAACCATATTATGGTCACTCTTGCCCAAGGGGTCACGCACAACAAGACTGCTAACTAATCCTTCCTCATTACTCAGTACCCAGTCTAGAATAGCCTGCTCTCTCGTTGGTTCCTCTACATGTTGGCTTAGAAAACTATCCCGCACACATTCCAAGAAATCCTCTTCCTCAGCACCCCTGCCAATTTGATTCACCCAATCTATATGTAGATTGAAGTCACCCATTATAACTGTTTTACCCTTGTTGCACGCATTTCTAATTTCATGTTTGATGCCATCCCCAACTCCACTACTACTGTTAGGCGGCCTGTACACAACTCCCACTAGTGTTTTCTGCACATTAGTGTTTCGCAGCTCCACCCATATCGATTCCACATCCTCCAAGCTAATGTCCTTCCTTTCTATTGCATTAATCTCCTCTGGTGCTGGCTGGAAGGGCCGAATGGCCTACTCCTGCACCTATTGTCTATTGTCTATTACTTTATATACTTCTAACAGCTCTCCACTCAACCACCGATGCTGCAGAGAAAGATCTGCAGTAAATATAAAACGTATTCCTTTACTATTTTATACAAACAGAATCATAAGTGTGAGACCGGACTCCCCACCACTGACTCCATCTACACCTCACGCTGCCTCGGAAAAGCAGCCGACATAATCAGAGCCTTGTCCCTGTCCCACCCCGGTCATTCCTTTTTCTCCCCGCTCCCGTCCGGCAGAAGGTACAGGAGCTTGAAAGCGCGCACCACCAGACTCAGGAACAGCTTCTTCCCCTCTGTTATCAGGCTTCTGAACGGCCCTTCCTTAAGCTAGGGCACTGTCCGATTCACCTCGACCCCATTGCGGACATTGGCCTTTGTCTGTGGAACTGATGCGCTACAATGCTGAGAACTATATTCTGCACTCTGTATCTTCCCCTTTGCTCCACCCATTGTACTGGGGTTTGGCTTGGTTATATTTATGTGTAGTGTTATCTGATTTTATTAGATAGCATGCATAACAAAGCTTTTCACTGTAAAAAGTGCTGGGGTAACTCAGCGGGACAGGCAGCATCTGTGGAGAACATGGATAGGTGACGTTTCACAGAGTGCTGGGGTAACTCAGCGGGTCAGGCAGCATCTGTGGAGAACATGGATAGGTGACGTTTCAGGTCGGCACCCTTCTTCAGACCAGTTCTACGGATGTGCAGCCCGACCCCCTGAGTTACTCCAGCACTTTGTGTCCTTTTTTTTGGTAAAACCAGCATCTGCAGTTTCCAGTTTCTGCCTATCTAACAGCCTGGATAAGAAACATAATGCCATGATCAGATTGAATGGCGGTGCTGGCTCGAAGGGCCAAATGGCCTCCTCCTGCAACTATTGTCTGTTGTCTATTGTTTTATTCAAAATGTGTATTTTTGCAGATGCTGGTTTACATCGAAGATAGACACAAAATGCTGGAGTAACTCAGTGAGACAGGCAGTGACTCTGGAGAGAAGGGATGGGTGACAGTTTGGGTCGAGACCCTGTTTCAGTCTGAAGAAGGGTCTCAACTTTCCTTCCCTCCAGAGATGCTGCCTGTCCCGCTGAGTTACTCCAGCATTTTGTGTCTATCTTCCTTTGTTGCATTCCAGTTGCTTCTCATTGACTGGTGGTGGGAAGTGTTGCTTTAAGGGGACGGGGTTTTTTTTGCGTGAGGCCCCTCAAGGGGGGCTGGGTTTCCTGTGTGGAGCCTGGTTTTGGGAGCCGGTGCCTTTGAAGCCCTTACGAGCTGCAACTCCGGAAACACACAGGGAGCTGTTGAATGGGAAAGGGTTGGACCCTGCAGCTCATCCATCAAAACACAGCTCTCGCCCTGACCCTCCCCTCCCCACCCCTCCCCAACCCTCCCCTCCCCACCCCTCCCCAACCCTCCCCCCTCTATATGTGGAGACATGTGAAAACTGTCCCTGCATCTGCTCCAGCCTGAGATGCTGCTGCCTGTCTGTCTGTCTGTCCCACCGACTTACTCCAGCATTGTGTGTGTTTTACCTTCATAAACCCAGCTCAGGTGAAAGAGGCTCGCAGGGACAGCGGCACCAACAACTTGTGTTCACAACACCACTACAAAGACAGCCAACCAAAATACCAAGAGGCTTCCAGAGTCAGGAGCGTTTTATTCTCCCTCAGTCTCAGGCTGTAGAAGGGTCTCGACCCATTCCTTCTCTCCAGAGATGCTGCCTGACCCGCTGAGTTACTCCCTTCTTTGGTGTAAACCAGCATCTGCAGTTCCCACACACACGGACGTTATTGTCGTGCGTCCCAGACAGTAAAAAAAAATGAAATTCTGGTGAGGGGCACACACAACGCTGGCTGGCGTAACCCAGTGGGACAGGCAGCATCCCAGGGAGATCCCATTCTTGGTCCTCCAAAATATTCCAAATGGAATTTAAACTGGCATCTCTCCAGAGATGCTGCCTGTCCCACTGAGTTGCTCCAGCGATTTGTGTCTGTCTTCAGTGTAAACCAGCATCTGCAGTTCCTTCCTACAGAATATGTAAATATAGTATTCTGTAAACAATATAATAAAGTTCAGGACAGACAGACAGACAGACAGACAGACAGACAGACAGACAGACAGACAGACAGATAGATAGATAGATAGATAGATAGATAGATAGATAGACACACATACAGACAGACAGACAGACAGACAGACAGACAGACAGACAGACAGACAGACAGACAGACAGACAGACAGATAGATAGATTTATAGATAGACACAGACAGACAGACAGACAGACAGACAGACAGACAGACAGACAGACAGACAGACAGACAGACAGACAGACAGACAGACAGACAGACAGACAGACAGACAGATAGATGACACAAAAAGCTGGAGTAACTCAGTGGGACAGACAGCTTCTCTGGAGAGAAGGAATGGGTGACGTTTCGGGTCGAGACCCTTCTTCAGACTGATCTCAACCTGAAACGACACCCATTCCTTCTCTCCAGTGATGCTGCCTGTCCCACTGACTTACTCCAGCACTTTGTGTCTACATTTGATTTAAACCAGCATCTGCAGTTCTTTCCTACACACACAGTAGACGGATAGATAGATTATACATACACACAAAAACAAACAATAATCGTGCAAAAAAGACAAAATTGGCGATTTTTCAGGCGACTGCCGCGACTGTCATAGGTTGCAGGTCGCTGAAAAACCGGCGACTAGACCCCCCTACGACATTGTGCATAGAAAAATATTATATTAACATTCTTGCTATTGAGGGAGTGCAGCGTAGGTTTACAAGGTTAATTACCGGGATGGCGGGACTGTCATATACTGAGAGAATGGAGCAGCTGGGGTTGTACTCTGCTCCTAAATTCTCAACAATCTTCTAAATTCTAGCTTGTACTTGCTAGAATTTAGAAGATTTAGGGGGCATCTTATTGACACTTACAAAATTCTTAAGGGGTTGGACAGGCTAGATGCAGGAAGATTGTTCCCGATGTTGGGGAAGTCCAGGTCAAGGGGTCACAGTTTAAGGATAAGGGGGAAATCTTATAGGACCGAGATGAGAAAAACATTTTTCACACAGAGAGTGGTGAATCTCTGGAATTCTCTGCCACAGAAGGTAGTTGAGGCCAGTTCATTGGCTATATTTAAGAGGGAGTTAGATGTGGCCCTTGTGGCTAAAGGGATCGGGGGTATGGAGAGAAGGCAGGTACGGGATACTGAGTTGGATGATCAGCCATGATCATATTGAATGGCGGTGCAGGCTCGATATGGCCAAATGGCCTACTCCTAGAACCTATTGTCTATGTTTCTATGTCTATGTTTTTCTATGTACACTTCTGGTTGTATATTTCTATATATATATTATTTATACCATATATATATATAATATATATATATTATATAACACACAGCCACACACACACACACACACACACCTACAAAGTATGATATATCCATATCACCTTTTTCATATCGGCAAAAATATTTACGAATAATAGCCCGATTTTTGATCGTCAGTTACATATTTAAGCCCCGTAATACTTCTTGTTATAACTCATTTGTCCGTAAATATGATAAACACATATTATTGGCTCCCTATCTATTGACGCTGAGAACTCTGCAAATCCTGTACACTCTGAGAAAAACTAATATGATACTATACATCTCTACTGTCTGATGTCTAATATGATAAAATAACTTTATCCCGATTACTTCTGTGTCTGCAAAAGACTTCCATTATTTCTTATTTACAATTATATTATTTTTAATTATTTCTCCAAATTGCAGGTATAAACATTCCTTTTGTACATAATTTGTTATATTGTTATATTGTTAAAAACATTCATAGACCTCTTTGACGTCAAACCTGTTTTATAATGGTCTGGTCAAACCTGCAGATAGCCAAATTCATATCTTCATGCCATGGATGAATTTTGTACAACAATAAATTACTGCAACTATGAGTCTCATCATAACTGGTTCAAACATCACTCTCAACATTAATGAGAACCATGACGGTCCGGTTTGGGCCACCAAAGCGCCCCTGGGCAGCGTCTGCTACATTTCATCAGACACTGCCCTATCAGACAGATGAGGAACATAAAAGAAAATCTTTCCTCATGTAATTTAGCGAATATGCATCCACCGCTCCTGCTCTCGGTTTTTTCCACGAGAAACATTGAGGAAATTGGTGATTTAATCTGGATACAACCAGATTAATGGTAAGTAATCCATATTACTGACAAATTTTTTCCCTGGTTTTGTTGTCTGCGACAACATTGTCTGTTCTTCCTAAGAGATAAACAGCTGGACTAAAACTTTTTAGAGTACGCCACATCTGGTTATCCCAGATAAATCACTTGATAATGATCTTACTTGACCCATGTGATTGATATATGCCACAGCCCGTGGTCATTGTTCACACTGATTGGACAATGCACACTTTCATAATAGAACAATAGGCATTTAATCCATAAAAAGCTCCTGATACTCCAATAATTATAATACAATGTTTGGAGAAAAATTTCTGGAGGACAATCCATTTGCAAATCCCTTCCCTTGGTGTTTATTGTCCGTAGTCCCCTAAACAAGGGACGTATCAAATATTAACTTGATAAGAATAGATATTATACTTATCTTAACCCAAATAATCACAGAAGCTATCCATCATTGGATAATACTTGCTTCAGCTTGCAACGGCTGCTAAGCTTATATATCTAAAGCAGCTTGTGGAACCTTTTCTATTCACCACTTTAATTCTGATAACGTATCATTTGGTATTTGCATAGGCCTGTCAAAAAGGCCTGCATACAAATGCAGGCCTTGTGTTTTCCCTTTTTTGGAGCTTTTTTTTTTTTTTTAACTCTTTTACCTAAGCTCCTTCTCTGATGGAGGGACAAAGTTTGTCAACAAAGCAATGGGACGTTTGTATCTCGGAAAAAAAAATTCCCCCACATATGGTGCTGAATTACTCCTAAACCCAGAATAGTAATTTAGGAATGTTTATGAATGCCTAAAACATAGTTTTTATTGGATGGGTCAAGACCCTCGCCTCTCAACAGGTCTTGTAATTGCTGCATTAAACTAATTGCAGCTGACTCCTGATCAACACTTCCAATTTAAAATGTGATCAAGATAAACCATGACCATTCCTCATTAGTGCAAGTGTTCGCATGTGAGGAGGATGCTAGGAGACTGCAGTGTGACTAGGATAGGCGGGTGAGTGGGCAAATGTTTGGCAGATGCAGTATAATGTGGATAAATGTGAGGTTATCCACTTTGGTGGCAAAAACAGGAAAGCGGACTATTATTTAAATGGTGGCCGATTGGGAAAAGGGGAGATGCAGCGGAGACCTGGGTTGCATGGTAACAGTCATTGAAAGTAGGCATGCAGGTGCAGCAGCTCAGTGAAAAAAAGCGAGATGGTATGTTAGCTTTCATAGCAAAAGGATTGAGTACAGCGAGCAGGGAGGTTCTACTTCAGTTGTACAGGTCTTGGTGAGACCACAACCTGGAGTATTGCGTGCAGTTTTGGTCTCCAAATCTGAGGAAGGACATTATTGCCATAGAGGGAGTGCAGAGAAGGTGCACCAGACTGATTCCTGGGATGTCAGGACTGTCTTATGAAGAAAGACTGGGATAGAACTCGGTTTATACTCTCTGGAATTTTAGGAGATTAAGTGGGGATCTTATAGATAACTTACAAACTTCTTAAGGGGTTGGACAGGGCTAGATGCAGGAATTTGTTCCGATGTTGGGGAAGTCCAGGACAAGGGGTCACAGCTTAAGGATAAGGGGGAAATCCTTTAAGACGAGATGAGAAAGACTTTCTTTCACACAGAGAGTGGTGAGTCTCTGGAACTCTCTGCCACAGAGGTAGTTGAGGCCAGTTCATTGGCTATATTTAAGAGTGAGTTGGGATGTGGCCCTTGTGGCTAAGGGATCAGAGGTATGGAGAGAAGGCAGGTACGGGATACTGAGTTGGATGATCAGCCATGATCAATGAATTGGCGGTGCAGGCTCGAAGGGCTGAATGGCCTACTCCTGCACCTAATTACTATGTTTCTATGTTAAGTGCTGATCTTCTTATCAGTGCAATTGTTGTTCCAGTAATTATGTGAACAGCCTAGAACTGAGTTTAATTCATTAGACAATGTCTTAACTGCACAGCTGACCCATTCTAATTAATTTCAAGACCTGTAAAACATAATAAATTGGTACTAAATACCATCCTTCGACTTTTAGTAATATTAACAATTTGTTAATACAACTGTTTTTCAGTGTTGAAGTTGTCCATTTGATAAAATATTTTTTACACTGTAAAAGTGTTATTTTAAAATGATGTCTCGCTATAGGCTTTACCACCACATCTTCCTTTTCCCTGGGGAAATTTATGATACAAATTTACGTACCTCTTCTTTATTGAGATATTTTGGTGCAAACCTAAAATCATTTTTAGGTTTTTCCTATACCAGGGTGAAACCAATTCCTTCTAAAATTTTTTCTACAATTTTTTTGTAGATCCTTTACACATTAAAATAAATCAACCCCTTTGTTATGCCATATCATTGATCATAACACACCTGTAATCTCCGACACTTGGAGATTTCATCAACTTCTTCTGTAACAAGTTTTTGCACTTCTTCAATGTACATTGAAGCCTTCTCTCCCCAATCATATGGGTTCACATAAGGCTGTGTTGGATAAATATTTATTTATCATACTCCTGCCTTTGTTTTGATCCATTATCAAATCTTTACATTGGATCATAATTTTTCCAAAGTTTATGACCAATAGTCTTTCCTTTGTAATCAATGTCTTTGATTTATCCTGAGGCAGGTTTACTCCATAATAACCAGGAGTTTAACATAACTTGATCTGTTTTGATATATATATTGTTATTGGGACCCCCAAATTTTGCACTTTTAGATTTGAAGGTCAAAACAGGAAGATTGTTCCCGATGTTGGTATATATATATACAACAGGAAGTTTGTTCCCCGATGTTATGTTATATATATTTATACACATTTATTTATAGTTATTTATTTATTTATTATTTATTTAATATATTTTTATCCCATTGAGCTCCACAAACCAATGGCAATTGACTTTTATTTTAAATGTTTTCTTTGTTTTACGCTATCAGTAGTGATGCCATGCACCAGCTTGAAATACTTTGAACTCGTATTTTCCTTATGTCTCCATATAATTGAGACATGGGTAACCATACTCGGATTCACCGTTGATACCTTATTAAACAATAAAAAGTTCTATCAATACTCTGCTGTTTCAACCATAACAGCTTTGGTGAGGACCAATAATTTTGGTTTCCATGGTTACTTTCCCATGGGCCTCATTCCTTCATTTCAGGTATCGTACCTAGTACACCTGTATATATATTTGTGCTGTGGTGGGTACTTTAGACCAGCCTCGCCACTATCAATGCACCTTTTAGGGAGTCAGTTTTTTCCATATTCTTTTACTGCCCTGGTACTCCTGGAGTTTTTCTCAAGGAGACTACCTCCAAAACAATCCGAGGTATTATATTCCCACATTGATAAATTCCACCATATATATTAATATATGGAATCCCCTCAGGGTCTGTTTTTTGGGAATATTCTGGGCCTTTTTAAACCCTTTGGTTGATTTTTTTATTTTTTGGAGTCTTTCTCATTAATTTTAAGCCATATAAAGCTTTTTTAGTCTGCAGGCCTTTTTCATTAGAACTTTTAAATCATGGCCTCTCTGACTTTTTAAAAATTTTTCCTCCCCACTGGAGTTTTTCCATCTGGAGTTTTTTCTTTTCTTTTTAACTTTTAAACTCAGTTTTTCCTCATAGCCAAAAGTTTGTGGAGCAACTAAAGTCTCCCTAAACAGTTACTTAATTTAATCGGCCACCGGTATCGGAACCGCCTCCACACTTAATCTGCCGTCCCGATCGCTGAGTTTTCCCCTGGGACGCTTTTTAAACTCAGTTTTTTCCACCCGGAGTATTTTCTTTTCATTTTAACTTTTATTTTATTTTTTTGCTTTTAAATTCCATTTCTTTTTAACTCCTGGTGGCTCTATACACCAGCCACGGAGTTTGGATATGCCCTGTAAGTATTTCAACTGTACTTACCTGCGGGCCCGCACCTACCGGTGTCGAGGAGCTGCCTCTGCAGCTCTTGCTCTGCCGTCAGCGTCGGCGTAATGCCGCTCAAGCGCCAGGCGGGGCTTCTTCACGTAGTCACTCACGTGACTCCGAAGTAAAATGTAAATTATCTATAATACAACTTTAATGGAGTTCATCAATGTCATCACCGGCAACTATCTCCGCCAACCTAGCAACATCCTGCATCATCCTGGCGACAGCACCCACATCAGTCTACATCAGTCTACATCAGTCTACATCAGGCTACATCATTCTACATCAGTCTACTCAGTCTAGTCTAAATTCCTACATCAGGCTACATCAGGCTACTACTTCTCCTGATTACACTCCTATGTTCTACATCAGATCAACCGTGTCACGTCATCACGTACTCCTATCAGACCACTCTACATGCATGTTAGTAGGCCTTTCCTACATCTAGATCTACAATCAGCTTGTCGCTATCATGAAGTTCTTACATCAGTCTACTCCTCTTATAGGCTACAATCAGTCTCGCATTGCCTGATCAGTCTAGGTCTTGCTACATCAGGCTTACATCAGGCTACATCAGTCTACATCAGGCTACATCACGCTACATGGCTCATCATGTACTTTACCCATCGGTTTACGACTGTGTTAGTTCTACATAACAATATCGTACTGTCCGTGGTGAATCTACATCATTGTCTGCCAGTGAATCCATGCTACACACAACTATGGGGATATCATAGGTCTTCGTCAGACAGATGGGGGCAGTCTATCTGCTACATCAGATCTCTATTGCGCACCCATTCAAACCGTACTCCCGGTAAACTTCAGGCTAAACATTCACATACAGTCGCTACATTCAATGTCACGAGCTAACACTCCACTAGAGGATAGACTTTGCGTTGTGGATTGTTCTTACTCCACACTTGTTTTCGTTATATTATATATCCGCCGGCTCGATATACATTAATATCATTCTGAGTCTACATACTCAAAATGTCATCGCTCTCACATCACTGTACAGGTACGATACCAGCATACGATGAAACTACATCACTTGAGCTACATTTTTGTGAGCTCGACGAACTTTACCTCTCCTTCCGCGGGCAGTAGGAGGGGAGCTACTGTTTTGAAGCAGACTAGGGCTAGCCATCACTGCTCTACATTTCAGGGTAACTTACATCTACATCAGTACATAACGTAGTCTACATACAACAGTTCCGATCCGAAGGCTACTATTCCCGGCTCTTTACATCATACTTGTTGTGCTCAATCAATATAAAGAAGGAGGTTCCTGACTTGTCATACATGGACTGGTCACTTATAGCCCGGTTTTGGACTATCACTTGGTAGCTTCTTATGCTTCCCAGTTGCTCTACATCAGTTCTACATCAGTCTACATTCAGTCTCAAAAGATCTACAGGATGCATCTTTCAGTTATCATACTTACTTGATTCTACATGTCGGCCTAGTCCGAACTTATTAACCATCTTACTACAATCAGTTTACATTTCGCTCCTGCAGACATTCATAATTTTTGCCATTCAGTACAGCTACATCCACATAGTGGTTATAAATTTCTACATAGCAGTCAACATCAGTCTACAATCCACCTCATATCTGTACTACATGCATTGATTGCCCCGATCATCTAACATGGCAAATCAGTCTACGATCATCTACATCAGTCTACATCAGTCTACATGCTGAGTGATCTTCACATGGCTACATCAGTCATGTTCATTTTCATCAGACTAGGGATTGCCTATAAGCTGATATACAGTTGTTGTATACATAGCCCCAGTTAAGTTCTGTCATTTGGCCTTCTTCTCGTCGTTGTTTTCTACAATTATTGACTGTCTCGCTGTCATTCTGTATACATCATAAATCTACATGTAATACTGTCCTTCATCTGTCTTCAATCAGTGTCTACATTGTCGACATGGCTACATCAGGCTACATCGACGGTCTAAATCCAGGACACATGGCAGGCACATACTTGCTGGCTACTGCAGTCTACATCAGTCTATTCATGGCGTCTCAGCTCGCGACTACAGGCGTCTGAATAGCGGAGCCTTGCTACATGCCTGGTGGGTGGGACGCGAGATAGGTGATTCAGTTGAACGCCGTGGGCACACACACGCGCGCCACAGTGTGGCGGTCTTAGGGATGGTATAAACGCTCGCACACTCTAGGCACACATATAACTCTTCATAGGCTACTCACTCATTACACAAGGTAATTCAGTCTACTGATGACCCTACATCGACCCCCCCCCCCCCCCCCCCCCTTGGTGACCTACTCCAGCTACAATCCAGGCTACTATTCATCAGTTCTAAATTCGGCTACTATCAGTTAATGGCCTAAATCATTCTAGTCTCTAGCTCGATCTACTACTACCCATGTGATCCGTCTTACATCGCACTGTTCGGTCTGACATCCCGTTTGATTGTTTTATGACTCTACATCACGTCCCGTTACATCAGGGCTACTTGTCAGAGATTTCGGGAAAGAAATCTACATACGAGTTGTCTACAATTCCATCGGTCTTACATCTATGGCCGTCTGCTTCACATCTAACGGTTCATCAGCAGCTTAATATAAATACAAGTCGGGATTCTACATGGCTAAATCAGGCTACTAGCTGGAGATCACAATCAGGCTACATCAGGTACAATCTAAACTGGTGTCTACCATCTGTCTAACATCAGTCTACATACATCTGGACCTACATCTACTTGATCCTACCTATCTTGAAGAGTTGCTACATCGATAGTCTCAGTCTACATCAGGCGTAATTCAGCTACATCCAGTCTACATCAGGCTACATCAGTCTTCATCAGTCTACAGTCAGTCTCTCATCACATCAGTCTACATCAGTTTTACATGGTACATCAGGCTCATGACAATCTTCAGGGCTACTACAATCAGTCCTAACACATCAGTCTACATCAGTCTAAATCCACTCAGTCGATGGCCTACATCAGTGCTACATGGCTACATTACAGTTCCTACATCATGCTACATCAAGGCTACATGTCAGTCTAACATCGTCGTGGTTAGTCTACATCAGTCTACATCTACATCAGTCTACATTCTACATCAGGCTACATCAGTCCTACAATCAGTCTACATCAGTCTACATGGCTCATCAGGCTACATCAGTCTACATGGCTACATCAGGCTACATCGTCAACATCTCGTCTACATCAGTCTACACGTCCTACTTCAGTTACATCAGTCTAATCTACATCGGCTACATAGGCTACATCAGTCTACCATCAGGCTACATCACAATCAGTCTACATCAGTCGACATCAGTTGCATGGCTACATCACGCTACATGGCTTACATCAGTCTACATCGAGTCTACATCAGTCTAACATCAGTCTACATGGCTACAGTCGTTACATGGCTACTTCAGGCATCAGCTTCATCAATCTGTCTACTCAGTTCATCAGGCTCTCATCATCAGTCTACATCAGGCTACATCAGTCTACATCAGGCTAATCAGGCTAATCAGTCTACATCAGTCTACATCAGTCAGTCTACATCAGGATACATCACACACAGTCCCACATCAGTCTACATCAGTCTACATCACATCGGCTACATCAGTCTAACATCATCTGATCACGCTACATCACCCCCCCCTGCTACATCACCTACACTGGCTACATCACGGACAGATAGTCTAGCGCTTTGACGTCAAGACAACAGTCGACGAAAGGTTTTGAACATTTCAAAATTCTGCCGCGACCAGAAAAACTCTACGACTCTTTGGGCGACTGAGGAGACCAAACAGGCGACACCCGGCGACCATGTGGCGACAGCCTAGTCGCCTGTAGTCTCCTAAAACATCACCTAAGTGGGACAGGCCCTTGATACCACCAAGTCTGAAGATGGGTCTTGACCCGAAGCGTCACCCATTCCGTCTCTCCAGAGATGCTGCCGGTCCCGCTGAGTTACTCCAGCTCTTGTCTGTCCCCCAAGTCTATGTCATTCAGAACTTATTGCAGGTTGTTGTGTTTAATAGCCTGATGGCTGCAGGGAAGAAGCTGTTCCTGAACCTGGACGTTACAGTCTTCAGGCTCCTGTACCTTCTTCCCGATGGCTCTGGTGAAATGAGAGCGTGGCCAGGGTGGTGTGGGTCTCTGATGATGCTGGCTGCCTTTTTGAGGCAGCGACTCCTGTAGATCCCTTCGATGGTGGGGAGGTCAGTGTGTGTGATGGGCTGGGCAGTGTTCACCACGCTCTGTAATCTCATTAATTTCTGGGCGTTTGAGTTGTTGAACCAGGCCGTGATGCGACCAGTCAATATGCGCTCTACTGTACACCTCAAGTGTTCAGTACTACTGTTCAAGAGAGTCCTCTCTGACAAACCGAATCTCCGCAATCAGGGTCTCTGGAGGTCAGGCAGCATCTCCGGAGGACATGAATAGGTGATAGGACTCTTAAAAATAGCGGAATCAGGGGATATGGAGAGAAGGCAGGAACGGGGTTCTGGGGATGATCAGCCATGATCACATTGAATGGTGGTGCTGGCTCGAAGGGCCGAATGGCCTACTCCTGCACCTATTGTCTATTGTCCATTGTCTATTGTGATGTTTCGGGTTGAGACACTTCTTCTGACCAAGGATCCCAGCACAAAACATCATGTACCACTGTTGTCTGGAGATGATATCCAACCTGCTGCGTTACTACAGCACTTTGTGTCTTTTCTGGTCAACCAGCATCTGCAGTTCCACGTGTCTCTGTCTTTTAAATATATTGATGACATTTTTGCCCGCAATGGGATAGAGGTGAATCAGTCAGTCCAGAACGTATGGGTGGCACGGTGGCGCAGCGTTGGAGCTACTGCCTCACAGCGCCAGAGACCCGCGTTCTACTGCAGTTGTACAGGGTCTTGGTGAGGCCACACCTGGAGTATTGCGTACAGTTTTGGTCTCCAAATCTGAGGAAAGACATTCTTGCCATCGAGGGGGTACAGAGAAGGTTCACCAGACTGATTCCTGGGATGGCACGACTTCCATATGAAGAGAGACTGGATAGTCTCGGCTTGTACTCGCTGGAATTTAGAAGCTAGTTGGGGCCAGTTCATTGGCCATATTTAAGAGGGAGTTAGATGTGGCCCTTGTGGCTAAAGGGATCAGGGGGTATGGAGAGAAGGCAGGTACAGGATACAGAGTTGGATGATCAGCCATGATCATATTGAATGGCGGTGCAGGCTCGAAGGGCTGAATGGCCTACTCCTGCACCTATTTTCTATGTTTCTATGTTTCTATGGTTCGATCCTGTGACGGGTGCTATCTGTACGGAGTTTGTACGTTCTCCCCGTGACCCGCGTGGGTTTTCTCCGGGTGCTCTGGTTTCCTCCCACACTCCAAAGACATACAGGTCTGTAGGTTAAGTATGCATTACAAAAATCGGGTCAGACAGTGTCTCTGGAGAAAAAGGAATAGGTGACGTTTTGGGTCTGAAGAAATGTCTCGACCCGAAACGTCACCCATTCCTTCTCTCCAGAGATGCTGCCTGTCCCGCTGAGTTACTCCAGCATTTTGTGTCTATCTTTCGTTTAAACCAGCACCTGCAGTTCCTTCCAACATATCAGGGACCGGAGGTGTGTGTACACACTACACACACAGACCCCTCCCCACTGGCCACGAGTGAGGAGATTTGGGGACCTTTGGGACTATCCTTGATCGGACTTTGCTGGCTTTACCTTGCACTAAACATTATTCCCTTATCATGTATCTATACACATTGAAATTGGCTCGATTGTAATCACGTGTTGTCTTTCTGCCGACTGGTTCGCACGCAACAAAAACTTTTCACTGTACCTCTGTACATGTGACAATCAACTAAACTGAACGGGTCAGACAGCATCTCTTGAGAAAAGAAAAAGGTCTAGACCTTTCTTCAGTGTGAGTCAGGGGAAAGGAGCAAAGAGGTCCTTCTGCAGTTGCACAGAGCCCTAGTGAGACCACACCTGGAGTATTGTGTGCAGGTTTGGTCCCCTAATTTGTGGAAGGACATTCTTTCTATTGAGGGAGTGCAGCGTAGGTTTACAAGGTTAATTCCCGGGATGGCGGGACTGCCATATGCTGAGAGAATGGAGCGGCTGGGCTTGTACACTCTGGAGTTTAGAAGGATGAGAGGGAATCTTATTGAAACATATAAGATTGTTAAGGGTTTGGACACGCTAGAGGCAGGAAACATGTTCCCGATGTTGGGGGAGTCCAGAACCAGGGGCCACAGTTTAAGAATAAGGGGTAAGCCATTTAGAACGGAGATGAGGAAACACTTTTTCTCACAGAGAGTTGTGAGTCTGTGGAATTCTCTGCCTCAGAGGGCGGTGGAGGCCGGATCTCTGGATGCTTTCAAGAGAGGGCTAGATAGGGCTCTTAAAGATAGCGGATCAGGGGATATGGGGAGAAGGCAGGAACGGGGTACTGATTGGGGATGATCAGCCATGATCACATTGAATGGTGTTGCTGGCTCGAAGGGCCGAATGGCCTACTCCTGCACCTACTGTCTATTGAAACATGTTAGTTTAGTTTAGCCGAGCCCCCGGGCTGCTGCAGGGCCTCCAGTGGCCCACTCCCCCATCGAGAAAGTGCACTCTACCCGCAGCCGGTCTGCTCACCGGCCCTCCATGTGGGCTCCTATGGGTCCCCGATTCGCAGCGGGGCATCGGGGGCTACCGGGCTGGGGCTGCAGCTCCCCCGGACTTTAGTGACACGGCGCGGAAACACACACCGACCAACGATCCCCGCAAGTTAACACTTTCCTACGCACTCGTGATCATTTTTAACCAAAGCCAATCAGCCTACAAAACCAGCGTCTTTGGAGTGCGGGAGGAAACCGGAGCACCGGAGAAAACCCACGCAGGTCACAGGGAAGAACGTACAAACTCCGTACAGACAGCGCCCGCACTCACGATCTAACAGGGTCTCTGGCGCTGCGAGGCAGCAACTCTACCGCTGCGCCATTGGAAAAGATTTAACTAAGTGGTTGAGGAAAGAGGAAGAATTTGAGAGAAATCTGAAGATTTTTATGGTCTTTATTCAAATTTTTGCTGAAAGTATGAGAATCGCAGGCAAGGCACTAATTTGTCCAGCTTTGTCCAACCATTTATTGCCAAGCTTGCTTGCTTTGAGAAGGTAGTGTATAACTGAGTGTCATACCTGGCCAAGATTGTGAAGAGTATGAATCAATGACCTGATTGTAAATATAGGTCATCATACGAGAATGATCCCAGGAATAAATGGGTTAACATATGATGAGCGTTTTTGTCGGCGCTGGGCCTGTACTCGCTGGAGTTTAGCAGGATGAGTGGACCTCATTGAAATTTACCGAATAGTGAAAGGCCTGGATAGAGTGGATGTGGAGAGGATGTTTCCACTAGTAGGCGATTCTAGGTACAAAAGTATGAAAACGCACACCTCCAGATTCAGGGACAGTTTCTTCCAGCTGTTTATCAGGCAACGGAACCATCCCATCCACAAACCAGAGAGCGGTCTCTGAACTACTATCTACCTCATTGGTGACCCTCGGACTATCCTTGATCGGACTATTGTCTATTGTGATGTTTCGGGTTGAGACACTTCTTCTGACCAAGGATCCCAGCACAAAACATCATGTACCACTGTTGTCTGGAGATGATATCCAACCTGCTGCGTTACTACAGCACTTTGTGTCTTTTCTGGTCAACCAGCATCTGCAGTTCCACGTTGTCTCTGTCTTTTAAATATATTTATGACATTTTTGCCCGCAATGGGATAGAGGTGAATCAGTCAGTCCAGAACGTATGGGTGGCACGGTGGCGCAGCGTTGGAGCTACTGCCTCACAGCGCCAGAGACCCGCGTTCTACTGCAGTTGTACAGGGTCTTGGTGAGGCCACACTGGTGTATTGTGTACAGGTTTGGTCTCCTAATTTGTGGAAGGACATTCTTTCTATTGACGGAGTGCAGCGTAGGTTTTACAAGGTTAATTCCCGGGATGGCGGGGACTGTTATATACTGAGAGAATGGAGCGGCTGGGCTTGTACACTCTGGAGTTAAGAAGGACAAGAGGGGAACATATAAGATTGAGAGGGGAGCATGAAACATATAACATTGTTAAGGGTTTGGACACACTAGAGGCAGGAAACATGTTCCCGATGTTGGGGGAGTCCAGAACCAGGGGCCACAGTTTAAGAATAAGGGGTAAGCCATTTAGAACGGAGATGAGGGAACACTTTTTCTCACAGAGAGTTGTGAGTCTGTGGAATTCTCTGCCTCAGAGGGCGGTGGAGGCCGGTTCTCTGGATGCTTTCAAGAGAGAGCTAGATAGGGCTCTTAAAGATAACGGAGTCAGGGGATATGGGGAGAGAAGGCAGGAACGGGGTACTGATTGTGGATGATCAGCTATGATCACATTGAATGGTGTTGCTGGCTCGAAGGGCCGAATGGCCTACTCCTGCACCTATTGTCTATTGAAACATGTTAGTTTAGTTTAGCCGAGCCCCCAGGCTGCTGCAGGGCCTCCAGTGGCCACTCCCCCATCGAGAAAGTGCACTCTACCCGCAGCCGGTCTGCTCACCGGCCCTCCGTGTGGGCTCCTATGGGTCCCCGATTCGCAGCGGGGCATCGGGGGCTACCGGGCTGCGGGCTGCAGCTCCCCCGGACTTTAGTGACACGGCGCGGAAACACACCGACCAACGATCCCCGCAAGTTGACACTTTCCTACACACTCGGATCATTTTTAACCAAAGCCAATCAGCCTACAAACCAGCGTCTTTGGAGTGCGGGAGGAAACCGGAGCACCCGGAGAAAACCCACGCAGGTCACGGGGAGAACGTACAAACTCCGTACAGACAGCGCCCGCACTCACGATCTAACCCGGGTCTCTGGCGCTGCGAGGCAGCAACTCTACCGCTGCGCCATTGGAAAAGATTTAACTAAGTGGTTGAGGAAAGAGGAAGAATTTGAGAGAAATCTGAAGATTTTTATGGTCTTTATTCAAATTTTTGCTGAAAGTATGAGAATCGCAGGCAAGGCACTAATTTGTCCAGCTTTGTCCAACCATTTATTGCCAAGCTTGCTTGCTTTGAGAAGGTAGTGTATAACTGAGTGTCATACCTGGCCAAGATTGTGAAGAGTATGAATCAATGACCTGATTGTAAATATAGGTCATATACGAGAATGATCCCAGGAATAAATGGGTTAACATATGATGAGCGTTTGTCGGCGCTGGGCCTGTACTCGCTGGAGTTTAGCAGGATGAGTGGACCTCATTGAAATTTACCGAATAGTGAAAGGCCTGGATAGAGTGGATGTGGAGAGGATGTTTCCACTAGTAGGCGATTCTAGGTACAAAAGTATGAAAACGCACACCTCCAGATTCAGGGACAGTTTTTCCCAGCTGTTATCAGGCAACGGAACCATCCCACCACAACAGAGAGCGGTCCTGAACTACTATCTACCTCATTGGTGACCCTCGGACTATCCTTGATCGGACTATTGTCTATTGTGATGTTTCGGGTTGAGACACTTCTTCTGACCAAGGATCCCAGCACAAAACATCATGTACCACTGTTGTCTGGAGATGATATCCAACCTGCTGCGTTACTACAGCACTTTGTGTCTTTTCTGGTCAACCAGCATCTGCAGTTCCACGTGTCTCTGTCTTTTAAATATATTGATGACATTTTTGCCCGCAATGGGATAGAGGTGAATTCAGTCAGTCCAGAACGTATGAGTGGCACGGTGGCGCAGCGTTGGAGCTACTGCCTCACAGCGCCAGAGCCCCGCGTTCTACTGCAGTTGTACAGGGTCTTGGTGAGGCCACACCTGGAGTATTGTGTGCAGGTTTGGTCCCCTAATTTGTGGAAGGACATTCTTTCTATTGACGGAGTGCAGCGTAGGTTTACAAGGTTAATTCCCGGGATGGCGGGACTGTTATATACTGAGAGAATGGAAGCGGCTGGGCTTGTATACTCTGGAGTTAAGAAGGACAAGAGGGGAACATATAAGATTGAAGAGGGGAGCATGAAACATATAACATTGTTAAGGGTTTGGACACACTAGAGGCAGGAAACATGTTCCCGATGTTGGGGGAGTCCAGAACCAGGGGCCACAGTTTAAGAATAAGGGGTAAGCCATTTAGAACGGAGATGAGGGAACACTTTTTCTCACAGAGAGTTGTGAGTCTGTGGAATTCTCTGCCTCAGAGGGCGGTGGAGGCGGTTCTCTGGATGCTTTCAAGAGAGAGCTAGATAGGGCTCTTAAAGATAGCGGAGTCAGGGGATATGGGGAGAAGGCAGGAACGGGGTACTGATTGGGGATGATCAGCCATGATCACATTGAATGGTGTTGCTGGCTCGAAGGGCCGAATGGCCTACTCCTGCACCTACTGTCTATTGAAACATGTTAGTTTAGTTTAGCCGAGCCCCCGGGCTGCTGCAGGGCCTCCAGTGGCCCACTCCCCCATCGAGAAAGTGCACTCTACCCGCAGCCGGTCTGCTCACCGGCCCTCCATGTGGGCTCCTATGGGTCCCGATTCGCAGCGGGGCTCAGGGGCTACCAGGCTGCGGGCTGCAGCTCCCCCGGACTTTAGTGACACGGCGCGGAAACACACCGACCAACGATCCCCGCAAGTTGACACTTTCCTACACACTCGGATCATTTTTAACCAAAGCCAATCAGCTACAAACCAGCGTCTTTGGAGTGCGGGAGGAAACCGGAGCACCCGGAGAAAACCCACGCAGGTCACAGGGAGAACGTACAAACTCGTACAGACAGCGCCGCACTCACGATCTAACCCGGGTCTCTGGCGCTGCGAGGGCAGCAACTCTACCGTTGCGCCATTGGGAAAAGATTTAACTAAGTGGTTGAGGAAAGAGGAAGAATTTGAGAGAAATCTGAAGATTTTTTATGGTCTTTATTCAAATTTTTGCTGAAAGTATGAGAATCGCAGGCAAGGCACTAATTTGTCCAGCTTTGTCCAACCATTTATTGCCAAGCTTGCTGTGCTTTGAGAAGGTAGTGTATAACTGAGTGTCTTATCTGGCCAAGATTGTGAATAGTATGAATCAATGACCTGATTGTAAATATAGGTCATATACGAGAATGATCCCAGGAATAAATGGGTTAACATATGATGAGCGTTTGTCGGCGCTGGGCCTGTACTCGGCTGGAGTTTAGCAGGATGAGTGGGAACCTCAATGAACTTACGAATAGTGAAAGGCCTGGATAGAGTGGATGTGGAGAGGATGTTTCCACTAGTAGGCGATTCTAGGTACAAAAGTATGAAAACGCACACCTCCAGATTCAGGGACAGTTTCTTCCCAGCTGTTATCAGGCAACGGAACCATCCCACCACAACCAGAGAGCGGTCCTGAACTACTATCTACCCTCATTGGTGACCCTCGGACTATCCTTGATCGGACTATTGTCTATTGTGATGTTTCGGGTTGAGACACTTCTTCTGACCAAGGATCCCAGCACAAAACATCATGTACCACTGTTGTCTGGAGATGATATCCAACCTGCTGCGTTACTACAGCACTTTGTGTCTTTTCTGGTCAACCAGCATCTGCAGTTCCACGTGTCTCTGTCTTTTAAATATATTGATGACATTTTTGCCCGCAATGGGATAGAGGTGAATCAGTCAGTCCAGAACGTATGGGTGGCACGGTGGCGCAGCGTTGGAGCTACTGCCTCACAGCGCCAGAGCACCGCGTTCTACTGCAGTTGTACAGGGTCTTGGTGAGGCCACACCTGGAGTATTGCGTACAGTTTTGGTCTCCTAATCTGAGGAAAGACATTCTTGCCATCGAGGGGGTACAGAGAAGGTTCACCAGACTGATTCCTGGGATGGCACGACTTTCATATGAAGAAAGACTGGATAGTCTCGGCTTGTACTCGCTAGAATTTAGAAGCTAGTTGGGGCCAGTTCATTGGCCATATTTAAGAGGGAGTTAGATGTGGCCCTTGTGGCTAAAGGGATCAGGGGGTATGGAGAGAAGGCAGGTACAGGATACAGTTGGATGATCAGCCATGATCATCTTGAATGGCGGTGCAGGCTCGAAGGGCTGAATGGCCTGCTCCTGCACCTATTTTCTATGTTTCTATGTTTCTATGGTTCGATCCTGATGACGGGTGCTGTCTGTACGGAGTTTGTACGTTCTCCCCGTGACCCGCGTGGGTTTTCTCCGGGTGCTCTGGTTTCCTCCCACACTCCAAAGACATACAGGTCTGTAGGTTAAGTGTGCATTACAAAAATCGGGTCAGACAGTGTCTCTGGAGAAAAAGGAATAGGTGACGTTTTGGGTCTGAAGAAGGGTCTCGACCCGAAACGTCACCAATTTCTTCTCTCTAGAGATGCTGCCTGTCCCGCTGAGTTACTCCAGCATTTTGTGTCTATCTTTCGTTTAAACCAGCACCTGCAGTTCCTTCCAACATATCAGGGACCGGAGGTGTGTGTACACACTACACACACAGACCCCTCCCCACTGGCCACGAGTGAGGAGATTTGGGGACCTTTGGGACTATCCTTGATCGGACTTTGCTGGCTTTACCTTGCACTAAACATTATTCCCTTATCATGTATCTATACACTGTGAATGGCTCGATTGTAATCACGTGTTGTCTTTCTGCCGACTGGTTCGCACGCAACAAAAACTTTTCACTGTACCTCTGTACATGTGACAATCAACTAAACTGAACGGGTCAGACAGCATCTCTTGAGAAAAGAAAAAGGTCTAGACCTTTCTTCAGTGTGAGTCAGGGGAAAGGAGCAAAGAGGTCCTTCTGCAGTTGCACAGAGCCCTAGTGAGACCACACCTGGAGTATTGTGTGCAGGTTTGGTCCCCTAATTTGTGGAAGGACATTCTTTCTATTGAGGGAGTGCAGCGTAGGTTTACAAGGTTAATTCCCGGGATGGCGGGACTGCCATATGCTGAGAGAATGGAGCGGCTGGGCTTGTACACTCTGGAGTTTAGAAGGACAAGAGGGGATCTTATTGAAACATATAAGATTGTTAAGGGTTTGGACACGCTAGAGGCAGGAAACATGTTCCCGATGTTGGGGGAGTCCAGAACCAGGGGCCACAGTTTAAGAATAAGGGATAAGCCATTTAGAACGGAGATGAGGAAACACTTTTTCTCACAGAGAGTTGTGAGTCTGTGGAATTCTCTGCCTCAGAGGGCGGTGGAGGCCGGATCTCTGGATGCTTTCAAGAGAGGGCTAGATAGGGCTCTTAAAGATAGCGGAGTCAGGGGATATGGGGAGAAGGCAGGAACGGGGTACTGATTGTGGATGATCAGCCATGATCACATTGAATGGTGTTGCTGGCTCGAAGGGCCGAATGGCCTACTCCTGCACCTACTGTCTATTGAAACATGTTAGTTTAGTTTAGCCGAGCCCCCGGGCTGCTGCAGGGCCTCCAGTGGCCCACTCCCCCATCGAGAAAGTGCACTCTACCCGCAGCCGGTCTGCTCACCGGCCCTCCATGTGGGCTCCTATGGGTCCCCGATTCGCAGCGGGGCATCGGGGGCTACCGGGCTGCGGGCTGCAGCTCCCCCGGACTTTAGTGACACGGCGCGGAAACACACCGACCAACAATCCCCGCAAGTTGACACTTTCCTACGCACTCGTGATCATTTTTAACCAAAGCCAATCAGCCAAACCAGCGTGTCTTTGGAGTGCGGGAGGAAACCGGAGCACCCGGAGAAAACCCACGCAGGTCACGGGGAGAACGTACAAACTCCGTACAGACAGCGCCCGCACTCACGATCTAACCCGGGTCTCTGGCGCTGCGAGGCAGCAACTCTACCGCTGCGCCACTGGACAAGATTTAACTAAGTGGTTGAGGAAAGAGGAAGAATTTGAGAGAAATCTGAAGATTTTTATGGTCTTTATTCAAATTTTTGCTGAAAGTATGAGAATCGCAGGCAAGGCACTAATTTGTCCAGCTTACCATTATTGCCAAGCTTGCTTGCTTTGAGAAGGTAGTGTATAACTGAGTGTCATACCTGGCCAAGATTGTGAAGAGTATGAATCAATGACCTGATTGTAAATATAGGTCATATACGAGAATGATCCCAGGAATAAATGGGTTAACATATGATGAGCGTTTGTCGGCGCTGGGCCTGTACTCGCTGGAGTTTAGCAGGATGAGTGGACCTCATTGAAATTTACCGAATAGTGAAAGGCCTGGATAGAGTGGATGTGGAGAGGATGTTTCCACTAGTAGGCGATTCTAGGACCAGAGGTCAGAGCCTGAGAATTAAAGGATGTTCCTTTAGGAAGTTGAGGAGGAATTTATTTTGTCAGTGGGATTCTATGGAATTCTTTGCCACAGAAGGCTGTGGAGGCCAAGTCAATGGATAGTTTAAGGCAGATAGATAGATTATTGATTAATCTGGGTGTCCGGGGTTAGAAACATAGAAAATAGGTGCAGGAGGAGGCCATTCGGTCCTTCGAGCCAGCACCGCCATTCATTGTGATCTTGGCTGATCATCCCCAATCAGTAACCCGTGCCTGCCTTCTCCCCATATCGCTTGATTCCACTATCCCCCAGAACTCTATCTAACTCTATTTTAAATTCATCCAGTGAATTGGCCGACACTGCCTTCTGTGGCAGGGAATTCCACAAATTCACAACTCTTTGGGTGAAATTTTTTTTTCTCATCTCAGTTTTAAATGGCCTCCCCTTTATTTGTAGACTGTGGCCCCTGGTTCTGGACTCTCCCAACATTGGGATTTTTTTTTCCTGCATCTAGCTTGTCTAGTCCTTTTATATTTTTATCTGTTTCTATAAGATCCCCCCTCATCCTTCTAAATTCCAGTGAATACAAGCCTAGTCTTTCCATTCTTTCCTCATATGTCAGTCCCGCCATCATGATTAACTTTGTGAACCTACGCTGCACTCCCTCAATAGCAAGGATGAGGAGACCAAAACTGCACACAATGCTCCAGGAGTGGTCTTACCAGGGGCCTGTACAACTCCAGAAGGACCTCTTAATCCCTCTCATTATGAAGGCCAACATGCCATTGTTATGGGGAGGAGGCAGGAGAATGGGGTTAGGAGGGAGAGATAGATCAGCCATGATTGAATAATGGAGTAGACTTGGTGGGCCCAATGACTTAACGTACTCATTTCACTTATGAACATAGATCACGTGCAGGCAGAGGAGATTAGATTATCCTGGCATCATGTTCGGCACGGACATTGTGGGCCGAAGGGCCTGTTCCTGTGCTGTACTGTTCAATGCAAAACTGGCATCACAAATGGCGCCAGACTTTCAGAGGACAATTTATTTCTAAAGAACATCAGGAAAGCAGCTGGGTTTAAAAAATATCTAACATCTACCGCCACCTTTACAGATTCGTATTAGGTTACATCAAGGACTTGAATTGAGATCCTCTTAACTACATGCAAAACACTAACTGCAATAGTAAACCAGGCCTGAACACAAGGAACTGCAGACACTGATCACCCAAAAACACAGAGTGCTGGAGTAACTCAGCGGGTCAGGCAGCATCTGTGGAGAACATGGATAGGTGACGTTTCACAGAGTGCTGGAGTAACTCAGCGGGTCAGGCAACATCTCTGGAGAAAAGGGATAGGTGACGTTTCGGGTTGAAAGAGATGCTTGCCCGTCTGTGGAGAACATGGATAGGTGACGTTTCACAGAGTGCTGGAGTAACTCAGCGGGTCAGGCAGCATCTGTGGAGAACACGGATAGGTGACGTTTCAGGTCGGGGCTCTTCTTCAGACTGACTGTAGTCGGGGGAATAAAACTGGAAAAGCGAGGTAATGGCACGGTGGCGCAGCAGTAGAGTTGCTGCCTCACAGCACCAGAGACCCGGGTTCGTTCCTGACTACGGGTGCTGTCAGTATGGAGTTTGTACGTTCTCCCCGTGACCTGCGTGTGTTTTCTCCAGGATCTTCGGTTTCCTCTCACACTCTAAAGGCTATGAGAAAACAGTGCACGTGCTTAATTTAAACCAGTTTAAAATGGTTCACGACAACGCCCAGAAGTGTTTAGTTTAGAGATACAGCGCAGAAACAGGCCTTCAACTCACCAAGTCCGCGCCGACCAGCGATCCCCGCACACTAACATTATCCTACACACAGTAGGGACAATTTACAATGTTACAGAGGCCGGTTAACCTACAAACCTGTGCAGTGAAGAAAGCGAATGGCATGTTGGCCTTTATAACAAGAAGAATTGAATATAGGAGACAAGAGGTCCTTCTGCAGTTGTACAGAGCCCTAGTGAGACCACACCTGGAGTATTGTGTGCAGTTTTGGTCCCCTAATTTGAGAAAAGACATTCTTGCTATTGAGGGAGTGCAGTGTAGGTTCACAAGGTTAATTCCCGGGATGGCGGGACTGTCATATGCTGAGAGAATGGAGCGGCTGGGCTTGTACACTCTGGAGTTTAGAAGGATGAGAGGAGATCTCATTGAAACATATAAGATTGTTAAGGGTTTGGACATGCTAGAGGCAGGAAACATGTTCCCGATGTTGGGGGAGTCCAGAACCAGGGGCCACAGTTTAAGAATAAGGAGTAAGCCATTTAGAACGGAGATGAGGAAACACTTTTTCTCACAGAGAGTGGTGAGTCTGTTGTAATTAAGAGACCCTGATGAAGGGTCCCTGCCTGAAACGTCACCCATCCTTTTCCTCCATAGATGCTGCGTGACCCGCTGAGTTACTCCAGCACTTTGCTGCTATCTTCGGTATTTACCAGCGTCTGCAGTTCCTTCCTGCACAGTTTAAAGGAGCATTTGGTTTCAACAAAGAGCGGTGGAATTATGGATGTCCCCTCGGGATAGCCAAGGCAGTAAGTAATCTAATAACAACATCGCTTTAAGAACATTCTTTCCGTTAGTTGGGGTGATTTAATATACAGAGGCATGGGTGGGACCAGCTCGGCCCTGTGGAATGCATATCTTATGTCATGTGGGCAACTTATTCCCAAATTATTCCCAAATAACTGGACAGCCACGACTTGGACGTGTAGCCATTGTAGGATGTTCAAGCTGGAAAGGGTGCAGAGAGGATTCACGAGGATGTTGCCAGGACTAGAGGGCGTGAGCTACAGGGGGAGGTTGAGTAGGCTGGGTCTCTATTCCTTGGAGCGCAGGAGGATGAGGGGAGATCTTATAAAGGTGTACAAAATCATGAGAGGAATAGATCGGGTAGATGCACAGAATCTTTTATCCAGAGTAGGGGAATCGAACACCAGAGGACATAGGTTCAAGGTGAAGAGGAAAAGATTTAATAGGAATCTGAGGGGTAACCTTTTCAAACAAAGGGTGGTGGGTGTATGGAACGAGCTGCTAGAGGAGGTAGCTGAGGCAGGGACTATCCCAACGTTTAAGAAACAGTTAGACAGGTACATGGATGGGACAGGTTTGGAGGGATATGGACCAAGCGCAGACAAGTGGGACTAGTGTAGCTGGGACATTGTTGGCCAGTGTGGGCAAGTTGGGCCGAAGGGCCTGTTTCCACACTGTATCACTCTATGACTCTAGCCATGACTGACACCTGGTTAAGGGAAGGGGCAGGACTGGCAGCTCAATGTTCTGGGGTACAGGAGCTTCAGAAGAGACGGGATAAAGAGGGGGGGGGGGGTTGCATTGTTGGTTAAGGAGGATGTCACTGCAGTGATCAGTGGGGACATTATGGACGGTTCGTCTAGTGAGGCTACGTGGGTGGAGCTGAGCAACAGGAAAGGGATGATCACATTGATGTGGGATAGACACAAAAAGCTGGAGTAACTCAGCGGGACAGGCAGCATCTATGGAGGGAAGGAATAGGGGTGTACTACAGACCCCCGAATGGTCAATGGGAATTAGAAGAACAAATATGCCAGGAGATTGCAGACAGTTAAGCCCCTGTCCCACTTAGGAGACCTAAACAGCAATCTCTGGTGACCTTGCCCGCCACCCAAAAATAAATCAAGGTGGAGATGACCTGCAACCTGCTACCACCTCTCACGCATATGTTGAAAACCTTCCTCCACTGTGATGAAAACCGGCTTCGACTAAACCTGCGACTAAAAAATGGTCGATTATTAAAACGGCAACTTATTTTTAGTCGAGGCCGGTTTTAATCATGATGAAAAAATAGCAGCAACGTAGATGAAGCCTCGACCACGCGGAAACCACTTCCCACCATTAGGGAGAGTGACCAAAACCTCACGGAAACCCTGGGTGGCGGGCAAGGTCACCAGAGGTTGCTGTTTAGGTCTCCTAAGTGGGACAGGGGCTTAAGACTTAGGTTTATTATCGTCATGTGATACAGTGAAAAGCGTTGTTAACCTCGCTATCAAAACAGATCAGATAATACCATGCACAAATATAACCGCGTCAAACTCCAGTACACAAGGTGGAGCAAAGGGGAAGATACCGAGTGCAGAATATAGTTCGCAGCATTGTATCGCATCAGTGCTAAGTCAAATAAGTTGTTGTCATAAGATCATAAGTGATGGGAGCAGAATTAGGCCATTCGGCCCATCAAGTCTACTCCGCCATTCAATCATGGCTGATCCATCTCTCCCTCCTGTCCCCCTTCAAAATTCAAAACCGGCCGCGACTAAAAATAGGTTTCCGTTTTAAAAATCGGTAATTTTTTAGTCGAAGCCAGTAAGACCTCCCTGGTGGAATAAAACTGGGTGAAAAAAAGGTCTTACCTTCCACTACCTGCAACCTCCGGCAACCACCTTCAACTAGCATCGCAACCGGCTTCAACTAAAAAATTACCGATTTTTAAAACGGCAGCCTATTTTTAGCCGCGGCTGGTTTTGAATTATTTGAAATAATCGCCGGAACATAGAAGAAGCGGAAACCACTTTCGACCATTAGGGAGACTGACAAAAACCTCCGGGAACCGCACGGAAACCTTGGGTGGGGCGCAAAGTCTCCAGAGGTTTCCGTTCAGGTTTCCTAAGTGGGACAGGGGCATCACTCAGCGGGTCAGGCAGCATCTCTGGAGAACTAGGATAGGCAATGTTATGGACCCTTCAGATTGATTGTTTTAGGGGAGAGAATGCTGAGAAAGAGAGGAAGGGGAGATGGGAGACAAAGTCTGGCAAGGTGGATACAGATGAGAGGGGATTGAAGAATTCGATCCTGACCTCCGGTGCTGTCTGTACGGAGTTTGCACTCTCTCCCCATGACCCGTGTGGGTTTCCTCTGGGGTGCTTCAGTTTATGGATAGTCCCAGCCTCAACTACCTCCTCTGGCAGCTCGTTCCATACACCCACCACCCTCTGTGTGTAGAAATTACCCTTCAGATTCCTATTGAATCTTTTCTCCTTCACCTTAAACTTGTGTCCTCTAGTAATGGATGTCAGATCTTTAACTCTCTCTCCTATTCTCTCATCCAGTTCCCAGCTCCAATGGCCACCCTTTACTGCTTTAGTTCTCATTTGTTTTTCCCGCTCAGGTTGGTGGGAATGACCCAGGAACATGGGAGGATCGAACCCATCTCAGGAAAGCTGGATGTTGACTAGTTTCCACATGGAAGCCTCCTCTCACTCATCCCTTATCATGCAAGTGCCCTGGTGTGTGCTGGTCAGTGTTCTCGTAAGTCCTGTGATAGGAGCAGAATTAGGCCATTCGGCCCATCAAGTCCACTCCGCCATCCAATCATGGCCGGTCACAGTGGCGCAGCGGTAGAGTTGCTGCCTCACAGCGAATGCAGCGCCAGAGACCCAGGTTCGATCCCGACTACGGGCGCTGTCTGTACGGAGTTTGCATGTTCTCCCCGTGACCTGCGTGGGGTTTTCTCCGAGATCTTCTGGTTCCTCCCACACTCCAAAGACGTGCAGGTTTGTAGGTTAATTGGCTTGGTAAACGTAAAAATTGTCCCTAGTGGGTGTAGGGTAGTGTTAATGTGTGGGGATCCCTGGTTGGCGAGGACTGGGAGGGTCGAAGGGCCTGTTTCCACACTGTATCTCTAAAACTGAACTAAACTAAAATCTCTCCCTCCTACCCCATTCCTCCTGCCTTCTCCCCATAAACCCCCGACACCCGTACTAATCAAGAGTCTGTCTGTTGTCTACTACAGTCCAAAGATGTGCAGTTTTGTAGGTAGACAAAAATGCTGGAGAAATTCAGCGGGTGAGGCAACATCTATGGAGCGAAGGAAATAGGCAACGTTTCGGGCCGAAACCCTTCTTAGATTGGTTGGTCGTGTAAACTTGCCCATAGTTTGTCGGATGTGAAACTGGGATAACACAGACCTAGTGTTTGGGCGTTCGTAGGTTGGCTTGGGCCCGGTGGCCGAAGTTTTCCAGCCGTATCTTTAAATTAAACCTAACGTCTAAACCCCTCAGTCCCTTAAAAAGCAGTTCCTTTCCCGCACCCCATCGTTCCATCTCCCACCCACTCCGACAGGATCCCTCTCCCCTCCAGCCCCTGTTCCCGTCTGTCTGTCCACCTTGCTCTGCTTATTTGCTCCCATGCTCCCATTCATCAGATGTTAATTCTGCAGCCGTTTGTTTCTTTATACCAGCCTCAGTCACGTTCTGTGTCAGTATGGTACGTTTAGTTTAGTTTAGTTTAGTTTAGTTTAGAGTTACAGCGCAGAAATGGACAATAGACAATAGACAATAGGTGCAGGAGTCGGCCATTCGGCCCTTCGAGCCAGTACCGCCATTCAATATGATCACGGCTGATCATCCCCAATCAGTACCCCGTTCTTGCCTTCTCCCCATATCCCCTGACTCCGCTATCTTTATGAGCCCTATCTAGCTCTCTCTTGAAAGCATCCAGAGAACCCGCCTCCACCGCCGTCCGAGGCAGAGAATTCCACAGACTCTCAACAAAAAGTGTTTCCTAGTCCCTTGTGCTCGCCAGGTCCGCGGCGACCAGTGATCGCTCGCTAGCGCTATCCTACACACACTAGGGACAATTTACAAATTTACCAAGAATTAAATTAACCTATAAACTCTGTGAAACGCCACCTATCCATGTTCTCCACAGATGCTGCCTGACCCACTGAGTTACTCCAGCACTCTGCGTGTGTCTTTCTTCGTAAACCAGCCTCTGCAGTTCCTTGTTCCAACATTTAACAGACACTTGGACAGATATATGGATAGGACAGGTTTGGAGGGAGATGGGGCGAACGTGAGCAGGTGGGATGGGGCGTGTGGGTGGGCATGGACGGGTGGGGCTGAAGGGCCTGTGCCCGTGCTGGGTGCGTCCCCTCTTACTTCAGGTCCGGGTGTCCCTCCACGATGGCGTAGCCAGTGGGCAGCTTGCCCATCCCGTGCGGGCTGAGTGCCATCCAGCCGCAGTCCACCAGGAGCTGGTTGCGGTGAGGATAGTGGCCTATCACCCTCGTCATCACCCGCACCGCCACCTCATCCAGCTGGCAGGAGCCAATCAACATCTGCTGAACATCTGGGAGAAAAACATTCAACATTACCACTTAACCTCTCCCCCAACTCTCAGCCTGAAGAAGGGTGTCGACCCCAAACGTCACCTGTTCCTTCTCTCCAGTGATGCTGTCTCACCCGCTGAGTTACTCCTGATTTTTTTGTGTTTCCTTGAAATAGAGTTACTGTCTGAATGGCGTCAAGTTGTGAAAAGGTGAAATACAACGGGATCTGGGGGTTCATCAGTCAATGGAAGTAAGCATGCAGGTACAGCAGGCAGTGAAGAAAGCGAATGGCATGTTGGCCTTTATAGCAAGAGGAGTTGAGTATAGGAGCAAAGAGGTCCTTCTACAGTTGTACAGAGCCCTAGTGAGACCACACCTGGAGTATTGTGTGCAGTTTTGGTCCCCTAATTTGAGGAAGGGCATTCTTGCTATTGAGGGCGTGCAGCGTAGGTTTACAAGGTTAAATCCCGGGATGGCGGGACTGTCATATTGTGAGAGAATGGAGCGGCTGGGCTTGTACACTCTGGAGTTTAGGATGAGAGGGGATCTTATTGAAACATATAAGATAATTAACGGTTTGGACACACTAGAGGCACGAAACATGTTCCCGATGTTCGGGGAGCCCAGAACCAGGGGCCACAGTTTAAGAATAAGGAGTAAGCCATTTAGAACGGAGACGAGGAAACACTTTTTCTCACAGAGAGTGGTGAATCTGTGGAATTCTCTGCCTCAGAGGGCGGTGGAGGCCGGTTCTCTGGATGCTTTCAAGAGAGAGCTAGATAGGGCTCTTAAAGAAAGCTGAGTCAGGGGATATGGGGAGAAGGCAGGAACGGGGTGCTGATTGGGGATGATCAGCCATGATCACATTGAATGGCGGTGCTGGCTCGGAGGGCCGAATGGCCTTCTCCTGCACCTATTGTCTATTGTGCCGACTAGTTGAGTTTCACTGTCGTATTTCACGTTGCCCACGGCCAGCAATGGACCATTGCCTTCACCATCGTTACTTTTTGGATATATTTGTTCTGCGTCTCTCATTTCCCTCTCCCCTGACGCTCAGTCTGAAGAAGGGTCCCGACCTCGAAGCGTCACCTATTCCTTTTCACCAGAGATGCTGCCTGACCCGCTGAGTTACTCCAGTTTTTTGTGTCTATCTTCGGTTACCACTTGACCGTCGGTTTAGCTCAGTTTAATTTAAAGATACAGCACGGAAACAGGCCCTTCGGCCCACCGAGTCCATGCTGACCAGCTATACCCGCACACTAGTACTATCCTACACACTCTGGGGGCAATATACAATTTTACTGAAGCCAATTAACCTCCAAACCTTTATGTCTTTTGTTACGTTTCAGTGTACTGAGGTACAGTGAAAAGCTGTTGCCGCGTGCTAACCAGTCAGCGGACAGACAATACATGATTACAATCGAGCCATTCACAGTGTACAGATGCATGAAAAGGGAATAACGTTTAGTGCAAGGTAAATCCAGTAAAATCCGATCAAGGGGAGTCGAGGCATATAGTAGTTCAGCACTGCTCTCTGGTTGTGGTAGGATGGTTCTTTGGAGTGTGGGTGGAAACCAGAGCACCCGGTGAAAACCCACGCAGGTCACGGGGCAAACGTGCAAACTCCGTAACGGCAGCACCCGTAGTCGGGATCGAACCCGGCGCTGTGAGGCCGCAACTCTACCGCTGCGTCACCGTGCCGCCCCGAACAATCTGGACTGAAAAGTATCTGACTCATGCAAACAGGGCCCTCTCTTGTGCTGTGCTGTTCGATGTTTTATAATGCACAGGATCATTCATAAGTGATAGGAGCAGATTCAGGCCATTCGGCCCATCGAGTATACCCTGCCATTCAATCGTGGATGATCAATCACTCCCTATCAACCACAATCTCCTGCCTTTAGACAGTAGACAATGGACAATAGTTGCAGGAGGCCATTCGGCCCTTCGAGCCAGCACCGCCATTCAATGTGATCATGGCCTCATCGCAACACCTGACACTTCATGCAAATTACATTTGCAGTAATTTGGATGTTTGCAAAGTCATTTGGGTTGGCGCAGTGGCGAAGCTGCTGCCGTACAGCGCCAGAGACACGGGTTCAATCCTGAGCGGATGATGTCTGTGCAAATTTGCGTGGGTTTCCTTCCGCATTGCAAAGACGTGCAGGTTTAAACGTAGAAACATAGAAAATAGATGCAGGAGGAGGCCATTCGGCCCTTCGAGCCAGCACCGCCATTCAATATGATCATGGCTGATCGTCCCCAATCAGTACCCTGTCCCTGCCTTCTCCCCATATCCCTTGATTCCACTAGCCCCTAGAGCTTTATCTAACTCTCTTTTAAATTCATCCAGTGAATTGGCCTCCACCACCCTCTGTAGCAGGGAATTCCACAAATTCACAACTCTCTGGGTGAAAATGTTTTTTCTCATCTCAGTTATAATTGGCCACCCCCTTATTCTTAGAACTGTGGCCCCTGATTCTGGACTCGCCCAACATCGGCAACATTTTTCCTGCCTCTAGCGTGATTACAATCGAGCCGTTCCCAGTAGATAGATGCATGATAAGGAAATAACGTTTAGTGCAAGGTAAAGCCGGTGAGGTCTTCTGAAGGATAGTCCGAGGGTCTCCAATGAGGTTAGTGGGTGAGTCAGGACCGCTCTCTAGTTGGTGATAGGATGGTTTAGTTGCCTGATAACAGCTGGGAAGAAACTGTCCCTGAATCTGGAGGTGTGCGTTTGTTTTCACACTTGTATCTCTTGCCCGATGGAGAGGGGAGAAGAGGGAGTGGCCGGGGTGAGACTGGCCCTTGATGATGCTGCTGGCCTTGCCGAGGCAGCGTGAGGCAACATTTAGTACGGTTGGGAGGTCTATGGGCCAAACGCGGGTAAAAGGGATGGGGCATCTTGGTCGGCATGGACGAGTTGGGCCGAAGGGCCTGTCTCCGTGCTGTATGACCCTGTGACAATAAAGCAAGTAGTTCTCACCGTAAACTATGTAGCTGCCAGGGTGGAGCTCGTTGAGACGCCCCATCTCTGGCACGGGGTGACTACGGGTTGGTGTTGAGCCGATACTACTACAAGGACACTTCACACCTGCCCTCTCCAACCAGTAGAGAGAGGGATGAGTTAGTTACTCCAGCATTCTGCGTCTATCATCAGCATAAACCAGCATCTGCAGTTTAGTTTAGTTTAGAGATACAATGAGGAAACAGGGCCTTCGGCCTACTGGGTCCGCGCCGACCAGCGATCCCCGCACACTAATACCCCGTCCCACGGTGCGAGTTCATTCCAAGAGCTCTCCCGAGTTTGCCCTGATTCGAACTCGGGGATTTACGGTAATGGCCGCTCGTCGGTACTCGGGGCTCTCGTGGACATTTTTCAACAAAATCTTCACGAGTCTTCCCGTGCTTACCTGCCGTTATCGAGTCTTCCCGAGTACCTGCCGTCAACGTTACGAGCCGCTAAGAGACGTCCCCGAGCTCCGACGTACCCGCTACGTTCATTCTCCGTGCTTACCACGAGTTTGATTTTTTTTTTAAACTCGGGAGAGCTCTTGGAATGAACTCGCATTGTGGGACAAGGCTTTAACACTACTCACACTACTCACACTCCCACATAATTTTTTTTAACATTTACATACCAATCCAATTAACCTCCAAACCTGCACGTCTTTGGAGTGTGGGGAAAGGAAACCAAAGATCTTGGAGAAAACCCACGCAGGTCACAAACTGCGGACAGAAAAGCACCCGTAGTCGGGATGGAACCCGGGTCTCTGGCGCTGCAAGCGCTGTAAGGCAGCAACTCTAACACTGCGCCCCCGTGCAGTTCCTTCCTACGCAGGATGTGCTCGTCTCAACCAGGCTGCCAAGACTCCAGTCATTACAAGGTCCAGATTCCAAGAACATAGTGCAGGGCTAAGTGAGATTTTTCACTTTGAACTGATGGCAATTGTTTCTCTTAATACTTATCATAGTGGGCATGAAAACAGGCACTTAGGCCCAACTTGCCCTTGTCGACTAAGATCATAAGACCACATGTGATAGGAGCACAATTAGGCCACTTTAGATAGATGCCCTACCCACTCTAGTCCCACCCAGTTCATCAGCTGTTGGAGCAGAATTAGGCCATTCGGCCCATCAAGTCTACTACTCCGCCATTCAATCGTGGCTGATCTCTCCCTCCCTCTCAAAACCATGCTCCTGCCTTCCCCCATAACCCCTGACACCCGTCCTAATCAACAACCTATCAATCTCCACCTTAAAAATATCCATTGACTGGGCCTGCACAGCCGTCTGTGGCCATGAGTTCTGCCTGCCCATATTCCTCAAAACCTTTCCTATCCATGTACCTGTCCAAATGCCTTTTAAATGTTGTTATTGTCCCTGCCTCAGCTACATCCTCTAGCAACTCGTTCCATACCCCCCCCCCCCCCACGCCCTCTGTGTGAAAATTGCTTGTCACCATGGTGTGTAGTGGTAGAGTTGCTGCCTCACAGCGCCAGAGACCTGGAATCGATCCTGACGACAGGTGCTGTCTGTGTGGAGTTTGTACGTTCTCCCCGCGTAAGTGGGCCTGTCCCACTTTCAAGACCTAATTCACGACCTTTTCTACTTGTGGACATTTTTCATCAAGCTAGAAAAACGCCCCGACCTACTTGATGCCACGAGTACCTACGACCAGCATCACGGCCTGCTACGACCTACCTAAGACCTCCTACGACCTCGTGACGACCATGCTGCGAGTATGAGTCAAGGGCAAACTCGGCAGAGGTGGTGAATTAGGTCGTGTAAGTGGGACAGGCCCTTAACTCCAGCATTTTGTGTCGATCTTCGGTGTAAACCAGCATCTGTAGTTCCTTCCTACACATTCTAGGGAAGAAACAGATAGTGTTAAAAAGTAGACACAAAGAATTGCAGGTGCTGCTTTACCAACAAAAAGACAAAATCACTGGAGTAACTCTGCAGCTAAGGGGAACGGTCCCAATCTGAAACGTTACCTCTCCATGTTCTCTGGGCATGCTGCCTGACCCACTGAGTTACTCCAGCACTTTGTGTCTCTCTTTGGTAAACCAGCATCTGCAGTTCCTAGTTACCACAGCAGGAATGTGTGGGTCAATATGGAATGAGATTGTCTTCTACACACACGAACGGTGCAGAGAGTGCAATCTATCAGTACGTGACAGTCGGGAAACAATTGATGCATTTAAGGAGATGTTTGGATGGAGTGGCTATGGAGACGATGTTTCCCCTCATGAGAGGGTCTCGGACCAGAGGGCACAGCCTCAGAATTAAAGGACATTTCTTTAGGGAGATGAGGAGCAATTTCTTAAGTCAGAGGGTGGTGAATCTGTGGAATTCTTTGCCACAGAAGGCTGTGGAGGCCAAGTCAGTGGATATTTTTAAGGCAGAGATAGATAGATTCTTGATTAGTACGGGTGTCAGGGGTTATGGGGAGAAGGCAGGGGAATGGGGTTGAGAGGTCAAAGTTTATTGTCACGTGTCCCTGACAGGACAATGATAGTCTTTCTTTGCATAGCACAACAGAACATAGTAGGCATTGACTACAGTTATATACTTAAATACACACATTAATTAATAATTAATAAAGTGCAACTAACAGATGGAGGGGTATTAATGTTCAGAGTTTTGTCCGAGCCAGGTTTAATAGCCTGATGGCGGTGGGGAAGTAGCTATTCCTGAACCGGGTCGTTGCAGTTCTCAGGCTCCTGTACCTTCTACCCGAAGGTAGCAGGGGGATGAGTGTGTGGCCAGGGTGGTGTGGGTCCTTGATGATGCTGCCAGCCTTTTTGAGGCAGCGACTGCGATAGATCCCCTCGATGGAAGGAAGGTCAGAGCCGATGATGGACTGGGCCGTGTTTACTACTTTTTGTAGTCTTTTCCTCTCCAGGGCGCTCAAGTTGGCGAACCAAGCCACGATGCAACCGGTCAGCATGCTCTCTACTGTGCACCTGTAGAAATTAGAGAGAGTCCTCCTTGACAGACCGACTCTCTGTAATCTTCTCAGATATATATAAGATAGATCAGCCGTGATTGAATGGCGGAGTAGACTTAATGGGCCGAATGGCCTAATTCTGCTCCTATCACTTATGAAAAATGCTAAAGTGAGAAAGAAAGAGGGAGACACGCAACAAAAGCTTTTCACTGTACCTCAGTACACATGACAATAAACTAAACTAAACCAGACTAAACTAAGATTCCACAGAGAGGGATTCGATGAAGAATGGGAGAGAGAAACACAAAGTGCTGGAGTTACTCAGCGGGACGGGCAGCATCTGTGGAGAGAAGGAATGGGTGAGGTTTCAGGTCGAGGCCAGACTGAGAGGCAATCAGCTGATCCCTAATGGAAGTCGTTGCCTGCAGCACCCTCTGACTTGGGATGGGGGGAAAAATAATCTCAGGATTTGCTTCAATCACATCAGGTGCAAGATATAGTCCGGAAAAAACAGTTTGAAGTCACCAAAGAAGTAGATGGGAGGTCAGGACAGCTCTCTAGATGGTGGTAGGATGGCTTAGACGCCTGATAACAGCTGGGAAGAAAATGCTCCTGAATCGGGGGGTTGAGCGATTTCACACTTTTCTTCTTGCCTGATGGGCCTGGTCCATGATGATGCTGCTGGCCTTGCCGAGGCAGCGCGAGGTGTACATGGTGTCAATGGAAGGGAAAGGTTGGTTTGTGTGATAGACAGTAGGCAATAGGCCATTCGGCCCTTCGAGCCAGCACTTTGTGTCAAACTTTGGTATAAACCAGCATCTGCAGTTCCTTGCTTCTACTTTTGACTAGAGGGCATGAATACGGGACATTTTGAGTCGGGAACCTGCTCCAGCTCTTTGTCTCTTTTTTTGTTGTGTCAGAAGAAGGGTCTCGACCTGATACGTCACCTATCCGTGTTCCCCACAGATGCTGCCTGACCCGCTGAGTTACTCCAGCACTCTGTGAAACGTCACCTATCCGTGTTCCCCACAGATGCTGCCTGACCCGCTCAGTTACTCCAGCACTCTGTGAAACGTCACCTATCCACGTTCTCCACAGACGGGCAGCATCTCTGGAGAAAAGGAATAGGTGACGTTTCGGGTCGAGACCCGTAAGGGTCTCGACCCGAAACGTCACCTATTCCTTTTCTCCAGAGATGTTATGTGACCCGCTGAGTTACTCCAGCACTCTGTGAAACGTCACCTATCCATGTTCTCCAGAGATGTTATGTGACCCGCTGAGTTACTCCAGCACTCTGTGAAACGTCACCTATCCATGTTCTCCACAGATGCTGCCTGACCCACTGAGTTACTCCAGCACTCTGTGAAACGTCACCTATCCATGTTCTCCACAGATGCTGCCTGACCCGCTGAGTTACTCCAGCATTCTGTGTCTACTGTGCTGTTTAATTTAGTTTGTGTTAGAGATACAGCGCGGAAAAAGACCCTTCGGCCCACTGTGCCCGCACCGACCAGCGTTCCCCGCACATTAGCACCATGCTACACACACTAGGGACAATTGTCATCATTTATGCCAAGCCAATTAACCTACAAACATGTGTGGGAGGTGTGGAGTGTGGGAGGAAACCGAAGATCTCGGAGAAAACCCGCGCAGGTCACGGGGAGAGCGTACAAACTCCGTACAGACAGCGCCCGCAGTCGGGATGGAACCCGGGTCCCTGGCGCTGTGAGGCAGCAGCTCTACCGCTGCGGCTATGTTCTACAAAGGAGAACAGGAATCCACCGATGATTCGAATGCTGTTCATCCAGATGACCCTCCCCCACTCCGCTGAACACAGCAGACAGCGGCTCCAACACAGATTACTGCCAACCCAGTAAATTAGAAAAACCTGGCTCCTTCCTGGAACTAATAAAACACAACTGTGCTGTGCGATTACTAATGGCCCTGCCTCTGATGGGCCACATATTGTGGGGAGGCGCAAATCTGTTTGGGAGTGTTTGCGCCGTGACTCATATAAACGAGGGAGGTAGCAACAGGGATGTGAGAGAGAGAGAGATGCTTCTGAGTTTAAATGTCTTCGTGGCAAGGGACAATAGACAATAGGTGCAGGAGTAGGCCATTCGGCCCTTCGAGCCAGCACCGCTATTCAATGTGATCATGGCTGGTCATCCCCAATCAGTACCCCGTTCCTGCCTTCTCCCCATATCCCCTGACTCCTATCTTTAAGAGCCCTATCTAGCTCTCTCTTGAAAGTATCCAGAGAACCGGCCTCCACCGCCCTCTGAGGCACATAATTCCTCAGACTCACAACTCTCTGTGAGAAAAAGTGTTTCCTCCTCTCTCCGTTCTAAATGGCTTACTCCTTATTCTTTATTTGGCCTCTCACACAGGAGTGTTATATGGTCAGCACATTCTCACAGGATATCCTTGATCAATGGATAGCCCCCTTTGTAACTCCCAGTCACGCCCTCAGGGTTAAGTTGTAAACAAATCGAGCACACATTACACTGTGGCACAGCGGTAGAGTTGCTGCCACACAGCGCCAGAGACCCGGGTTCCATCCCGACTACGGGCGCTGTCTGTGCGGCGTTTGCACGTTCGCCCCGTGACCTGCGTGGGTTTTCTCCGGGTGCTCCGGTTTCCTCCCACACTCCAAAGACGTGCAGGTTTGTAGGTTTAAGAAAGAACTGCAGATGCTGGAAAAATCGAAGGTCGACAAAAATGCTGGAGAAACTCAGCGGGTGAGGCAGCAACTATGGAGCGAAGGAAATAGGTGACGTTTCGGGTCGAGACCCAAGGTCTCGAATAGGTGGCGTCTCGACTCGAGGCGTCACCTATTCCTTCACTCCATAGATGCTGCCTCACCCGCTGAGTTTCTCCAGCATTTTCATCTACCTTCAGGTTTATAGGTTAATTTGATGAGTACGGGTGTCAGGGGTTATGGGGAGAAGGCAGGAGAATGGGGTTGAGAGGGAAAGATAGATCAGCCATGATTGAATAGCGGAGTAGGCCTGATAGGCCGAATGGCCTAATTCTGCTCCTCTAACTTATGAACATGAATTCAATTGACTTCTGAAAACTGTCTCTAGTGTGCAAGATAAAACTAGTGTACGGGTGATCACTGGTCAGCGTGGACTCGATGGGCCGAAGGGCCTGTTTCCACACTGACAGCACCCGCAGTCGGGATTGAACCCGGGACTCCGGCGCTGCGCCACCGTGCCGTGCAGTGGGGAATTCCACTTCGGCATCAAAGGCAGATAGTAATTGTAAGGTGGTGGTACCAGCATGGAGCTGTAAAACGATCATGGCACTAAAGCCCTGAGGGCAGGAGCGGGAGAAGAGGCGGGCAGGAAGTGTCACAAGAGGTTATTAAACACTTAACAAGTGCTGGAATGAAAGCACCGCACTTTAACAAGGTTGCTACAGGCTGACTTCACTGGCCTTCGTCACCTCTAACAACCTTCCCCTTCTCTGCTGTTGGAGAGGGGGTTGAGCTCACAGTAGATATTCTAACCAAGATCTGTCCCTGAAGACGTCTGTGGCACTAAACCGGAGTTTTACCCTTCGGGCTGAGTCGATGGAAGAAGTCGTTAATTTGAGCGGATCTAAAGAGCTTCTGCAGAAGCAAACACTGCAGCTCCTTTTGGGGAGCATAATATCACAAGGGGAATAGTCCAGTCTAGTTTAGTTGAGTTTGGATCGAAGATAGACACAAAAAGCTGGAGTAACTCAGCGGGACTCACAGAGAGCTGTGAGTCTGTAGAATTCTCTGCCTCAGGGGGCGGTGGAGGCCGGTTCTCTGGATACTTTCAAGAGAGAGTTGGATAGGGCTCTTAAAGATAGCGGAGTCAGGGGATATGGGGAGAAGGCAGGAACGGGGTACTGATTGGGGATGATCAGCCGTGATCACACATAATGGCGGTGCTGGCTCGAAGGGCCGAATGGCCTACTCCTGCACCTACTGTCTATGGTCTATAGCATCTCTGGAGAGAAACAATGGGTGACGTTTCGGGCCGAGACCCTTCTTCAGACCCTTCTTCAACCCCATTCTCCTGCCTTCTCCCCATAACCGCTGACTAATCAAATTAACCTATAAACCTGACGGTAGACGAAAATGCTGGAGCAACTCAGCGGGTGAGGCAGCGTCTATGGAGCGAAGGAACAGTCTGAAGAAGGGTCTCGACCCGAAAGGCCGCCCATTCCTTCCCTCCAGAGATGCTGCCTGTCTTGCTGAGTTACACTTGTGTCTATCTTTGGTGTAAACCAGCATCTGCAGTTGCTTCCGACATATTTAGTTCAGTTTAGAGATACAGCACGGAAACAGGCCCTTCAGCCCACCGAGGGGTTACCGACCAGCGATCCCCCTGCATACTAACACTATCCTACACACACTAAGGACAATGTGCAATTACACCAAGCCTATTAACCTACAAACCTGAACGTCTTTGGAGTGCGGGAGGAAATCGGAGATCCCAGAGAAAACCCACGCTGGTCACGGGGAGAACGTACAAACTCCGTACAGACAGCACCCGTAGTCGGGATCGAACCCGGGTCTCTGGCGCTGTGAGGCAGCAACTCTACTGCTGCGCCAGCAATAGATAGGACAAATGCACAGATAAGGGGTAAGCCATTTAGAACGGAGACGAGGAAACACTTTTTCTCACAGAAAGTTGTGAGTCTGTGGAATTCTCTGCCTCAGAGGGCGGTGGAGGCCGGTTCTCTGGATACTTTCAAGAGAGAGCTAGATAGGGCTCTTAAAGATAGTGGAGTCAGGGGATATGGGGAGAAGGCAGGAACGGGGTACAGATTGGGGATGATCAGCCGTGATCACATTGAATGGCGGTGCTGGCTCGAAGGGCCGAGTGGCCTCTACTCCTGCACCTATTGTCTATTGTCTATTGTCTATTCTTCAGAGGATGTTGCCGGGACCCGAGAGGGCGTGAGCTATAACGAGAGGTTGGGCAAGATAGAACTTTAATCCTTGGAGCGCAGGAGGATGAGGTGTACAAATCATGGGGAATAGATGGAGTGAATGTACAGAGTCTTATACCCAGAGTAGAGGCATCAAGAACCAGAGGAATTCACAGAAGGCAGTGGAGGCCAATGCACTGGATGTTTTCAAGAGGGAGTTATGGGCCTGTCCCACTTTCGCGACTATTTCGGCATCTTGCCGGCACCCGTCATAGGTCGCAGCGAGTCACTGAAAATTTTGAACACGCTGGGCGACTACTCACGACCACGACTTCACCCCGCGACATGTCGGGAGCTTCCAGCCGCTGGCGACGCTGACTCTGACATCGCGGAGCCTGGGATCTCTCGGCGAGGTCGCCAGCGTTGAATCTCCGCCCAGCTCGGCCTGTGGACTTTGGAAGCTGCGGTCTCCGGTAGGAAGTGGCCGATTCGGAGGCTCCGGGCCGCTGAGAGTGTTCTTCCGTTGGAGGGCCTAAAACATCTGGGCCCCGGAGCGGCGACTGCGGAGGCCTCAATAGGCCCCGACCACGGGTGAACAGAGGAAGAGGACTGAACCTTGGTGCCTTCCCTCACAGTGGGAAACGTTGATTCCGCTGTGGGGGGATGTTTTTTTAATGTTTTACGTTAAATTCTGAAGTGTTGTGCTTATCTTATTTGTGTGCTGCATGGTAACTCGAATTTCACTGCACCAATTGTATCTGACGATAAATGTCCTTTGTCCTTTGAGTCGTCTCCGCAGTCGCACAAAGAGTCGTCGCGTCTTTCTGGTCGCCGCTGAATTTTCAACATGTTGAACATTTTCGGCGACCTGCAGCGACCTATGACGGGTGCCGGAAGTCGTCGAAAAAGTCGCATAAGTGGGACAGGCCCATAAGATTTCGATCTCACGACTAACGGAATCAAGGGATATGGGGAGAAAGCAGGAGCTGATTTTTGGATGATTAGCCATGATCTTGTTGAATGGCGTTGCTGGCTCGAAGGGCCGAACAGCCCACTCCTGCATCTATTGTCTATGTTTCTTTGTTTCTAGGTTACTCACCACTGGAGTGGCAATTACTGTTTCGCCAGTGTGCCGTCCAATACTTATATACGATAGTGCTTGTATATACCGGGGTGGCACGGTGGCACAGCAGTAGAGTTGCTGCCTCACAGCACCAGAGGTCCAGGTTTGATCCTGACTACGGGTGCTGTCGGTACGGAGTTTGCACGTTCTCCCCGTGACTGCGTGGGTTCTCCCCGGGTGCTCCGGTTTCCTCCCACACTCCAAAGACGTACAAGTTTGTAGGTTAATTGGCTTCAGTAAAGTTGTAAATTGTCTCTAGTGTATGTGGGATAGTGTTAGTGTGCAGAGATCGCTCGTCGATGCAGACTCAGTGGGCCGAAGGGCCTGTTTCCAGGCTGTATCCCTGAACTAAACTAAGTATCGTATGATTTTACTGGAAGGAACTGCAGATGCTGGTTTAAACTGAAATTAAACACAAAAAGCTGGAGTAACTCAGCGGGTCAGACGGCATCTCTGGAGAACAGGGATAGATGATGTTTCGCGTTGTGACATGTCGGGTCTGAAGAAGGGTCTGGACCCATGTTTCCTCCCACAAGGGGTTAGGAGGGAGAGATAGATCAGCCATGATTGGATGGTGAAGTAGACTTGATGGGCCGAATGGCCTAATTCTACTCCTATCCCTTATGACCCGAAAAGTCACCTATTCACTTTTCTCCAGAGTTGCTGCCTGACCCGCTGCGTTACTCCGGCTTTTTGTGTCTATCTACGATTTTACTGAATTTCACGACAGAAAGAATTTCACTATATCTCGGTACGTGCGATTAAACAGTACTGTTGAAGAATTGATAAAATATATGGCACATACTTCTCCACAAATTTCACCGTGGCCCTCATAGTTTCCAGGGCCACTGCCTGGATCTCCGGAACGCCAGCCGCATCATAGGGGTTTCCACAGTGGGCGTACACCACCACCAGCTCCAGCGCCTCGCTGTCTGCTATAGACTTCGCCAGGCTCAACGCAGCCGTGTCTTCAGGTCGCACCCCAGCTGGGCAAGAAGGAAATGTATTAAGAACAGTGTTGGCGGCATCTTGGCATCACGTTCTGCACAGACATTGTGGGCCGGAGGGCCTGTTTCTGTGATGGCCTGCCGCAGATACAGTGTATATTTGTCACCCATAGTGGTTGCTATTGAGGGAGTGCAGCGTAGGTTCATGAGATTAATTCCCGGGATGGCGGGACTGTCATATGCTGAGAGAATGGAGCGGCTGGGCTTGTACACTGGAGTTTAGAAGGATGAGAGGGGATCTCATTGAAACATATAAGATTGTTAAGGGTTTGGACATGCTAGAGGCAGGAAACATGTTCCCGATGTTGGGGGAGTCCAGAACCAGGGGCCACAGTTTAAGAATAAGGGGTAAGCCATTTAGAACGGAGATGAGGAAACACTTTTTCTCACAGAGAGTGGTGAGTCTGTGGAATTCTCTGCCTCAGAGGGCGGTGGAGGCAGGTTCTCTGGATGCTTTCAAGAGAGAGCTAGATAGGGCTCTTAAAAGTAGTGGAGTCAGGGGATATGGGGAGAAGGCATGAACGGGGTACTGATTGGGGATGATCAGCCATGATCACATTGAATGGCGGTGCTGGCTCGAAGGGGCAAATGGCCTACTCCTGCACCTATTGTCTATTGTCTATGGTCTATTATCAACGCTCTTTATGTGGCGGCTATTAGCATACCTTAGGAATGCAAGCAAAGAATTTCACTGTGACCTTACACGTGGCAATAAAGTATTCATTTATTCATCATTCATTCATTCACTCACTCACTAATCTCCTCTGCCTGCACGTATTGGCTGAATATCCATGTGCCTGTCTAAAAGCCTCTGACACGCCACTATCGTGTCTGCCTCCACCTCCAGGGGGCAGCACGTTCCAGGCACCCACCACCCTCAGTGTAACAACTTGCCCCACACATCTCCTTTAAACGTTGCCCCTCTCACTTTAACGTGAAAGGCCTGGATAGAGTGCATGTGGAGAGGATGTCTCCACTAGTGGGGGAGTCTAGGACCAGAGGTCACAGCCTCTGAATTAAAGGGCGTAATATTTAGAAAGGAGATGAGGGGGAATTTCTATAGTCAGAGGGTGGAGAGTCTGTGGAATTAATTGTCGCAGACAGCTGTGGAGGCCAAGTCAATGGGTATTTTTAAGGTAGAGATAGATAGATTCTTGATTAGTACGGGTGTCAGGGGTTATGGGGAGGAGAATGGAGTGAGAGGGAAAGGTAGATCAGCCAGGATTGAATGGCCATAAGGTCATTGGAGAAGAATTAGGCTATTTTGCCGATCGTCTACTCCGCCATTCAACCAAGGCTGATCTATCTCTCCTTGATGGGCTGAATGGCCTAATTCTGCTCCTAGAACTTATGAACGCCATGCCCTCTAGCCTTTGGCATTTCCACCTAGAAAAAAATATTCTGACTGTCTACCCTAGCTAGGCCTCGCATCATTTCATAGACTTCTATCACATCTCCCCTCAGTGAGCAGGGATACAGGTCAAGATCTGGAAAATGGGATGAGTCCGGACACACCGGAGACACAACGAACTGCAGGAGCTGGAATCATTAGTGCTAGAGGGACTCAGCAGGTCAGGCAGCATCTGTGGAGGGAATGAACAGACAACGTTTCAGATCGGGACCCTTCTTCAGGGTCCCGACCTGAAACGTTGCATACAAATTAGCCAGAAAAAGCAGCCAACCAGAGGACTGGGAGAAATTCAGAGTCCAGCAGAAGAGGACAAAGGGCTTAATTAGGAAAAGGAAAATAGATTATGAAAGAAAACTGGCAGGGAACATAAAAACTGACTGCAAAAGCTTTTATAGATATGTGAAGAGAAAGAGATTAGTTAAAACAAATGTAGGTCCGTTGCAGTCAGAAACAGGTGAATTGATCATGGGGAACAAGGACATGGCAGACCAATTGAATAACTACTTTAGTTCTGTCTTCACTAAGGAAGACATAAATAATCTGCCGGAAATAGCAGGGGACCGGGGGTCAAATAAGGTGGAGGAACTGTGAAATCCAGGTTAGCCGGGAAGTGGTGTTGGGTAAAAATTGAATGGATTAAAGGCCGAAAAATCCCCAGGGCCAGATAGGCTGCATCCCAGAGGACTCAAGGAAGTAGCCACAGAAATAGTGGATGCATTAGTGATCATTTTTCAAAACTCCTTAGATTCTGGAGTAGTTCCTGAGGATTGGAGGGTAGCTAATGTAACCCCACTTTTTAAAAAAGGAGGGAGAGAGAAAACGGGGAATTATAGACCAGTTAGTCTAACATCGGTAGTGGGGAAAATGCTAGAGTCAGTTATTAAAGATGGGATAGCAGTACATTTGGAAAGTGGTGAAATCATTAGACAAAGTGAGCATGCATTTACGAAAGGTAAATCATGTCTGAATAATCTTATAGAATTTTTTGAGGATGTAACTAGCAGAGTGGATAAGGGAGAACCAGTGGATTTGTTATATCTGGACTTTCAGAAGGCTCTCGACAAGGTCCCACATAAGATATTAGTATACAAACTTAAAGCACATGGCATTGGGGGTTCAGTATTGATGTGGATAGAGAACTGGCTGGCAGACAGGAAGCAAAGGGTAGGAGTAAACGGGTCCTTTTCACAATGGTAGGCAGTGACTAGTGGGGTACCACAAGGCTCAGTGCTGGGACCCCAGCTATTTACAATATATATTAATGATTTGGACGAGGGAATTGAATGCAACATCTCCAAGTTTGCGGATTACACTAAGCTGGGGGGTAGTGTTAGGTGTGAGGAGGATGCTAGGAGGCTGCAAGGTGACTTGATTAGGCTGGGTGAGTGGGCAAATGCATGGCAGATGCAGTATAATATGGATAAATGTGAGGTTATCCACTTTGGTGGCAAAAACAGGAGGGTAGACTATTATCTGAATGGTGGCAAATTAGGAAAAGGGGAGATGCAACGAGACCTGGGTGTCATGGTACACCAGTCATTGAAAGTAGGCATGCAGGTGCAGCAGGCAGTGAAGAAAGCAAATGGGATGTTAGCATTCATAGCGAAAGGATTTGAGTATAGGAGCAGGGAGGTTCTACTGCAGTTGTACAAGGTTTTGGTGAGACCACACCTGGAGTATTGCGTACAGTTTTGGTCTCCAAATCTGAGAAAAGACATTCTTGCCATAGAGGGGCTACAGAGAAGGTTCACCAGACTGATTCCTGGGATGTCAGGACTTTCATATGAGGAAAGACTGGATAGACTTAGCTTGTACTCGCTAGAATTTAGAAGACTGAGGGGGGATCTTATAGAAACTTACAAAATTCTTAAGGGGTTGGACAGGCGAGATGCAGGAAGATTGTTCCCGATGTTGGGGAGGTCCAGAACAAGGGGTCACAGTCTAAGGATAAGGGGGAATTTGTTTAGCACCGAGATATGGAAAACATTTTTCACACAGAGAGTGGTGAGTCTTTGGAATTCTCTGCCACAGAAGGTAGTTGAGGCCAGTTCATTGGCCATATTTAAGAGGGAGTTAGATGTGGCCCTTGTGGCTAAAGGGATCAGGGGGTATGGAGAGAAGGCAGGTACAGGATACTGAGTTGGATGATCAGCCATGATCATATTGAATGGCGGTGCAGGCTCGAAGGGCCGAATGGCCGACTCCTGCACCTATTGTCTATGTTTCTATGTTTCAGACCGAGCTCCAGTCTGGTTATCCCACTCATAGGTAATTAACCCATTGGTACCAGTAATCATGTATCGTCTTTCTTTTGGCAACAAAAGTGGTCACGGTGGCGCAGCGGTAGAGTTGCTGCCTTACAGCGAATGCAGCGCCGATGGCCTGGGTTCGATCCCGGCTACGGGTGCTGTCTGTACGGAGTTTGTACGTTCCCCCTGTAACCTGCGTGGGGAGTTTTCTCCGAGATCTTCGGTTTCCTCCCACACTCCAAAGACGTGCAGGCTTGTAGGTTAATTGGCTTGGTAAAATGTAAAAATTGTCCCTAGTGTGTGTGGGATAGTGTTAGTGTGTGGGGATCACTGGTCGGCACGGACCCGGTGGGCCAAAGGGCCTGTTTCCGCGCTGTAGCTCTAAAAAAGCTTTTCAGTGTACCTCGGCACACGTGACAATAAACTAAACTGATTCACCTCTGCCCCGTTGCGGACATTGGACTGTGTCTGTGGAACTGGTGCGCTACAATGCTGAGAACTATATTCTGCACTCTGTATCTTCCCCTTTGCTCTACCTACTGTACTGGAGTTTGGCTTGGTTGTATTTCACAAAATAAACGGAACTACTGCAATTTTTCCATAAATCTATGAGGTGGACATCTGCATTTGTGTTCAGAAGTGTGTGGCAGTCTCTGTCGTTAGTTAATGCCGGAGGATGTACAATCCACAGACTGCACTGCCACCCCATGGTGAAACGTCACCAATTCCTTCTCTCCATTGATGCTGCTTCACCCGCTGTTCTTCCACCATTCTAGTTATTGAGGGAGTGCAGCGTAGGTTCACGAGGTTAATTCCCGGGATGGCGGGACTGTCATATGCTGATAGATTGGAGCGGCTCGGCTTGTATACGCTGGAATTTAGAAGGATGAGAGGGGATCTTATTGAAACATATAAGATTATTAAGGGTTTGGTAACGCTAAAGGCAGGAAACGTGTCCCGATGTTGGGGGAGTCCAGAACCAGTTGCCACAGTTTAAGAATAAGGGGTAAGCCAGTGAGAATGGAGACGAGGAAACACTTTTTCTCCCAGAGAGTTGTGAGTCTGTGGAATTCTCGGCCTCAGAGGGCGGTGGAGGCCGGTTCTCTGGATACTTTCAAGAGAGAGTTAGATTGAGCTCTTAGGGATAGTGGAGTTAAGGGATATTGAGTGAAGGTAAGAACGGGTACTGATTGGGGATGATCAGCCATGATCACATTGAATGGCGGTGCTGGCTCGCTGTAAGGGCCGAATGGCCAACTCCGGCACCTATTGTCTATTGTCTATTGTCTATTGTCTAGCATCAAACTAAACCTCACCCCTCAGAATTCCAGAGGATAGACGCAAAATGCTGGATCTCTGGAGGAAAGGAATGGGTGACGTTTCAGGTCGAGACCCTTCTTCAGGAGAGAGGGAGACTAGAGGGATAGAAAAGGTTCAGAACAATTCAGAGCCGGCACCGGTGACCAAGGTGAGGTGGAGCCCACAATGGTCCATTGTTGGCTGTGGACGAGGTGATAATGAAGATATACGGACAGTGAAACTAGTAGGACGACTAGGATGGGGTCCTAAAGGAACGTCCTTTAATTCTGAGGCTGTGACCTCTGGTCTTAGACTCTCCCACTAGTGGAAACATCCTCTCCACATCCACTCTATCCAGGCCTTTCACTATTCTGTAAGTTTCAATGAGGCCCCGCTCATCCTTATAAACTCCACGAGTACAGGCCCAGTGCAGATTTTGATGAATAATGGGAAGGTTCAAAGTGCACGTGGTCAACTCCTACTCCCATTTCTGACATTGATCGATCGATTGATTGATTAATTGCAGCATGGAAGCAGGCCCTTTGGCCCAACGAGTCAAAGCCCAATGAGTAATTAGTGCGGGTGTCAGGGGTTATGGGGAGGAGGCAGGAGAATGGGGTTAGGAGGAGAGATAGATCAGCCATGATTGAATGGCGGAATCGACTTGACGGGCCGAATGGCCTTATTCTGCTCCTACCACTTATGTACCTATGGGTCCACGCTGACTATCGATCACCCTTTCACACTAACTGTTTATCCCACTTGGTTTAGTTTAGTTATCATTGTCACTGTGAAATGCATTTTTGCTGTGTGCTATAAGGGGTAAGCCGTTTAGAACGGAGACGAGGAAACACTTTTTTCTCACTGTTGGGATCCCTCGCCAGGGATCACCAGAGCCGACCGGCCAGCCTGCGGCCTATAACATCCTGAAGCCGCGGTCTCCGGTAGGAAAGTGCCGAGTCGGGACCTCCAAGCTGCGGAGTGTGTTCGACCGTCCCGACGTCGGAGTTTGGATCATCCCGACGAGAGGGCCTGTACATCGGGCCGTCCGTAGCGGCGACTACGGAGGGTTCATGGCCCCGACCACGGGTGAACAAAGGAGGAGGACTGGCTGAACTTTGTTGCCTTCCATCACAGTGAAGAATGTTGTGGTGGATGTTTGTGTTAAATTATATTGTGCATTATGTGATTTTTTTTTAAAGTGTATCGCTGCTGGCAAATTCGGGTGCATGTGACGAATAAAATTGACTTTGACTTTGACTGACTTTGACACGTGTGTTTTCTCCGGGTGCTCCGGTTTCCACCCACAATCCAACGACGCGTGGGTTTGTATGTTAATTGGCTTCTGTAAACTGTACATAAGTGGGTAAGAAAATGGGACAACATAGAACTAGTGTGCGCAGGAGATCGATGAGCATACAGTAGAATCATAGTCAGACAGCGCGCTTTGGCTCACCGAGTCTGCGCCGACCAGCGATCGCCCACACACTGGTGCTATCCTACACACTAGGGACATTTTACAGAAGCCAATTAACCTACAAGCCTGTACATCTTTCGAATGTGGGAAGAAACCAGTGCACCCGGAGAAAACCCACGCGGTCACAGGAGGAACGTGCAAACTCCGTATGGACAGCACGCGTGGTCAGGATTGAACCCGGGTCACTGGTGCTGTGAGGCAGCAACTCTACCGGGGTGCCACTATGATGCCCCTGAAGGGGTCAAAGGTTAGGGGGTGAAGGCAGGGGAAAGGGAGATCAGCCATCATTGAATGGCGGAGTAGACTTGAGGGGCCGAATAGCCTAATTCAGTTCCTATGATGTATGAACATGAATGCACCATGGGCTCGGTGGGCTAAGGGCCTGTCTCTATGCTGCAGCACTAAACTAACTAAGTTGGTGCGGCATGGTGGCGCAGCGGAGAGTCGCTGCCTCACAGCGCCAGAGACCCGGGTTCCATCCTGACTACGGGCGCTGTCTCTACCTTCTCCCCGTGACCCGTGTGGGATTTATCCGAGCTCTCCGGTTTCCTCCCACACTCCAAAGACGAACAGGTTTGTATGTGAATTGGCTTGGTGTCAATGTAATAATTGACCCTAGTGTGTGTAGGATAGTGTTAGAGTGAGGGGGTCGCTGGTCGGCGCGGACCCCGTGCGCCGAAGGGCCTGTTTCTGCGCTGTATCTCTAAACCAAAACGAAACTAAGTCAAGGTAAACACCTCGTCCGTTGTTGCAGTCCAGCTTCAACCACACCAGCCACGACTTGCCGCTGCTCAGCCGCATCTTCTCCAGCTCCGTCACCGCCACTCCGCTGTCCAGCAGCACCTGGAACCGGTCCAGGCGCTCGGCCATCTCCGCGCAGCCCGCCACCTTGTCCCTGGGCAGCGGGAAGGTGTACAGGATGTCGTCAAAGCCACGGTCCGCGTAGAAGCGAGCTTCAGCCAGCGTGGACACGGCGATGCAGCGCCGGCAACCTCCCGTCATGATGTCTGCGCACTCCCTGCAATCAGAGACGCACAGGCTCAACGCATTACTTTAGTTCCGCTCGGTTCAGTTGAGAGAAACAGCGCGGAAACAGGCCCTTCGGCCCACCCAGTCCTTGCCGACCAGCGATCCCCGCACATTAACACAAGCCGACACGCACTAGGGGCAATTTAGACTGATAGCAAGTATACAAAACCCAAGCCAATTGGAGAAAAACCACGCAGGTCACGGTGAGAACGTGCAAACTCCACACAGGCAGCACCCGTAGTCGGGATCGAACCTGGGTCTCTGGCGCTGTGAGGCAGCAACTGGGAGAAGTGGGACAGACCTGGATTGTCATCTCCGGAATCTGTCCCGTAGACGATTAGCTACAGGGAGAAGCTCAGTTACAGTTTCAGTTGAGTTTATTGTCACATGTACCGAGGTACAGTGAAAAGCTTTTGTTGCGTGTGATCCAGTCCAGTCAGCAGAAGGGATGAATGAATGAATGCTTTGTGAATGAATGAACGAGTGAATGAATGAATACTTTATGAAGACAGGTGATGCTTGCATACTGAAGGTGATGCATCCTAGTTATTGGCTTCTTGCTTCAAACCTCGAGCAGGCAATGTGTGGTCGGATGCAAGCCTGGGCGATGTCATGTGGAGGACAGGCTGGTGCCCATGCAGCACGTCCCCCCTCTCCACGTCGCTGATCGATCCAAAGGAACAGCAGGGCCGTTACAGTTTGGCACCAGCGCTGTCGCAGGAGCTGCCAGAGCGAGGTTGTGGACAACGACAAACGACCTTAGGGGCTCTGACTTGGCTTGTACTCGCTGGAATTTAGAAGATTGAGGGGTGATCTCATAGAGACTTACAAAATTCTTAAGGGGTTGGACAGGCTAGATGCAGGAAGATTGTTCCCGATGTTGGGGAAGTCCAGGACAAGGGGTCACAGTTTAAGGATAAGGGGGAAGTCTTTTAGGACCGAGATGAGAATTCCACAGTGGTGAATCTGTGGAATTCTCTGCCACAGAAGGTAGTTGAGGCCAGTTCGTTGGCCATATTTAAGAGGGAGTTGGATGTGGCCCTTGTGGCTGAAGGGATCAGGGGGTATGGAGAGAAGGCAGGTACAGGATACTGAGTTGGATGATCAGCCATGATCATATTGAATGGCGGTGCAGGCTCGAAGGGCCGAATGGCCTGCTCCTGCACCTAATTTCTATGTTTCTATGTAATCTGATGCTTCACGTGAGCAAACATAATATTCTTGCTGACACCCAACATGCATTTAGAAGGCATAGATTATGCGCGTCTCAGCTTATCCTGATGACAAATGACCTGGCCAAGCACCTTGACAGTAACGTCATCACGGATTTAGGATACACAAAAGGCTGGAGAAACTCAGCGGGTGCAGCAGCATCTAAGGAGCGAAGGAGATAGGCGACGTTTCGGGTCGAGACCCTTCTTCAGACTGGTCAGGGATCGGGGAAACGAGAGATATAGACGGTGATGTGTAGAGATAAAGAACAATTAATGAAAGATATGCAAAAAAGTATCGATGATAAACGGAACAAGCCATTGTAAGCTGTTTGTAGTGTGAAAATGAGAAGCTAGTGCGACTAGGGTGGGGGAGAGATAGAGAGAGAGGGAATGCCAGGGCCCAAGGGCTGAGGAAGAGGTGGGAAGGGGAGGAGACAGCAAGGGTGGATGGGGAGACAGAGATGGGAAGATGTGGCGGGTGGAGGGGTCACGTTGTAGGTGGCGAAACTGGCGGAGGACTATGTGTTGTATCTGCCGGCAGGTGGGGTGAAAGGTGAGGACCAGGGGGACTCTGCCCTTGTTGTGAGTGGGGGAATGGGGAGAGAGGGCAGTGTTGCGGGGTATGGAGGAGACCCTGGTGCGAGCTTCATCTATAGTGGGGGAGGGGAATCCCCGTTCTCTGAAGAATGAGGACATTTGTGATGACCTGGTGTGGAACACCTCATCCTGGGAGCAGATGCGGCGTAGACGGAGGAATTGGGAATAGGGCATGGAGTCCTTACAGGAAGCAGGGTGGGAGGAAGAGTAGTCCAGGTAGCTGTGGGAGTCAGTGGGTTTGTAGTGGATGTCGGTCAGGAGTGTATCACCTGCAATAGAGATGGTGAGGTCAAGGAATGGTAGGGAAATGTCGGAAATGGTCCAAGTGTATTTGAGTGCCGGATGGAAGTTGGTGGTGAAATGGATGAAGTCAGTCAGTTGTGTGTGGGTGCAGGAGGTGACACCAAAGCAGTCATCGATGTAATGGAGGTAGAGGTCGGGGATGGGGCCCTGGTACGCCGAGAACAAGGATTGTTTGACATACCCGACAAAGAGGCAAGCGTAGCTGGGGCCCATGCGTGTGCCCATAGCTACGCCTTGTGTTTGGAGGAAATGGGAGGAGTCAAAAGCGAAGTCATTGAGGGTAAGGACCAACTCCGCTAGGTGGAGGAGGGTGTCAGTGGACGGGTATGGGTTGCTCCTCTGGTCGAGGAAGAACCGGAGGGCCTTGACACCGTCCTGGTGGGGGATGGAGGTGTAGAGTGACTGGACATCCATGGTGAAGATGAGAGGATGGGGGCCTGGAGAATGGAATGCGCGGAGCCGACGGAGAGTGTCTGAGGTGTCTTGAACATAGGTGGGGAGGGATTTAACCAAGGGGGATAGAATGGAGTCAAGGTATGTGGAAATGTGTTCGGTGGGGCACGAACAGGCAGAGACAATGGGTCTGCCGGGGCAGTCGGGTTTGTGGATTTTGGGGAGAAGGTAAAATCGGGCCGTGCGGGGCTGGGAAAGGATGAGGTTGGAGGCTCAGGAGGGTAGGAATTAGTTGTACTGGACATTTCTGAAGCATTTGATGTCATCCCACACCAGAGACTGCTTCAGAAGCTTGACTTCTACGGTATTCGTTCCAACACGAAACGATGGATTTCCAGTTTCCTGACAAAACGCCTTCAGCGCGTGTGTGTGAACGGAAAGAGCTTCAATTGGCATCCAGTTTGAGTGGTACGCCTCAGGGCACAGTACTTGGCCCACATCTGTTTTTGCTTTACATAAATGACATCCATGAAAAAGTCGCAAGTACGATCAGACTATTCGCTGATGATTGTTTGCTGTACCGTCCAATTAAGTCAGCTGATGATGAAGATGCTCTCCAAAAAGATCTCGATACTATGGTCGAGTGGTCACAACAATGGGGCATGCAGTTCAACCCTTCCAAATGTGAAACCATGCATGTCACCAGAAAGAGGAATCCAGGCGAACATCTTACAACATACTTGGTGTCACCCTTGAAGAATCCAAACAAACCAAGTATCTTGGCATCAAATTGCAGAACGGTCTACGTTGGAATGGTCAGACTCATCGTGCAACAGTGAAAGCAACAGGTGTCCTAAACGTCCTGAGGCGCAACTTCCATCATTGTTCAGATTCTGTCAAGGAGAAGCTGTATTTCACCCTCGTTAGACCTCATCTGGACTACGCAGTAACAGCTTGGGACCCATACACAGATAAAAACATTTCATCCATCGAACGTGTCCAAAGACAGGCCGCTCGATTTGTTACTAACACCTACGAGAGAGAAGCGAGTGTCACCAAACTTCTGAATTCCCTGGGGTGGAAAATCTCTCCAAGACAGACGTGAAGCTCACCATTTGACCTGTTTTTACTAAATGTTAAATGGTCAGCTAGACATAGATCACAAGACCTACACCAACCCCAAACCAATTAGGAGCAGACAAGGACATTTGTGGTCCCAGCCACAAAGACAGATGTGTACAGCAATTCGTTCTTCCCACGCACTATTAAAGCATGGAATAATCTCCACCAAACCACGGTTGCCCAGCCAGATGCAACTACATTTAAAGTGGCACTTTCTTCCCAATAACCCTCTCTGGCTTAACCCCTCCCTTCACCACCTCCAGTTTAAATTCCAGTTGGAATATTTTGGAGGACCAAGTAACCAAGAACCAAGTAAGCAGTCATCCTTCTCCATCTTTGGCCAGTCAGGCTGTTGTTCAATGTCATCCAACCAGAAGGTTATATTTCTAATATTAACCTGCCCAGTAATACAATAGAAGGTTTGGTAAAGCTAATCCTCCATTAACTTTGGACTTGCATAGCTCTCGTTTATTTATTCTGTGGTTCTTATAATCCCAAATAAAATTTGTAACAGTTGAATCAATTTTTTTAAAGATTTTTTTTGGAAGATATATCGGAATTGATTGGAATAAGTATAATAATTGTGGGAGAAAAATCATCTTTATAGCATTAATTCTGCCAACTAAAGAGATGGGAAGTGTTTTCCAATATTGGATATTTCTGTGTAATTTAGTAAGGAGGACAATTTTATTTGAATAAAGAAGTGTGTTTCTTGGTCACATAGATTCCAAGGTATTTGAACTTTTCATTGGCAATTTTAAAAGGATACTGTTGAAGTATAAGCGGGTTTCGGTGGCGGCACAGCGCTGGAGCGCTATCGCGGAGCGGGCGATGCCTTGCCCGGGTCGCCACGCTGGAACTCCGGTGAGCTGGGACCGCCGACGGAACATCGCGGAGCTGCGGGTCTGTGGAGCGGCCAGCTGCGGGCGGCAACGCTGACTTTAACATCGTGGAGCCTGGGATCTCTAGCCGAGATCACCAGTGGTGAAGCTCCGTCCAGCGCGGCCTGTTGGCTTGGAAGCCGCGGTCTCCGGTAAGGAAGCGGCCGGTTCAGGCATCCCAAGCCGCTAAGAGGGTTCTCCCGATGCTGGAGCACCATCACCCGGCGAGAGGGCATGAAACATCGGGCCCCGTAGCAGCGACTGTGGAGGCCTCAATAGGCCCGACTATGGGTGGACATGTGGATGGGGACTGGACTTTGTGCCTTCCGCCACAGTGGAAACCATTATGGGGGGATGTTTTTATGTTTTAATATTAAACTTCGTCCTTAATGCTCTGTTGTATTTTTATTAGTGTGCTGCAAGGGCATCTGAATTTCCCCTGAAAAGGGGATGAATAAAGTATTTATTATTATTATTATTATTATTATTATTATTACATCGTCTGCATATAAATACATTTTGTTAACTGTATGTTTAGTGTTATACCTATGAATTTCTGAGTGGGATCTAATACTCTCTGTAAGTGGTTCTATAACAAGGGCAAATAATAGCGGGGAAAGTGGACATCCTTGTCTGCACCCTCTGGGTAACTGAAATTTGGGTGACAACATTTGATTTGTCAATATTCTAGCTGTTGGGTTTGTGTATAGGAGTTTCACCCATGAGCAGAAATTTTCACCGTGATGAAAATTTTCCATCACTGAGAAAAGGTAAGGCCATTCCACCTGATCAAATGCTTTTTCAGCGTCTAACGAAATAATTGATAAATCTTCATTTAATATTCTATTTGAATATATTATATTAAACAGACGTCTCAGATTATAGAATGAATATCGTTTCGGGATAAAACCTGAATGGTCGGGATGTATTAATTTGTGAATCACCAAACTTAATCTGTGAGCTAAAATTTTTAGCTGGTATCTTCTGATCAGTGTTTAAAAGGGCTATGGCTCCATTCGAGCCAGGGTCTTCAAGATCCTTTTTTTTGGAATAAGTGTTATTGTCGATTCAGTCCGAGTTTGTGGCAATATCTGTTGTTTAAAAGCTATATGAAGTCTGTAAACGTGGCCGAGACCAGGTAACTACATTTTTTATAAAATTCATTGTTCAAACCGTCGGAGCCAGGGGTCTTCCCATTTTTCAGAGATCTGATATTTTCTTCAATATCTGCTAATGTTATTTCTGCGCCCAATAAATCTCTATCTCCCTCATTTAAATCTGAAAGGTTGCATTTCTGGCGAAAATGTTGCATGATCAGTGAGCTGTGTGTTGTTTTTGCTGAGTAAAGTGTCTGATAGTATTGCAAGAATCTATCATTAATGTCCTTAGGTAGTGTGAGCAAATCTCCCTTATCTGATCTGATTTTGTAGATTGTTTGTTCATCCTCTAATTTGCGGAGTTGCCGAGCTAACAATTTTTGCGGTTTATCGTCAAATTCAAAATGTATTTGTTTAGGGTGCTGGAATAGCGTTAAAATTTGAGCATAGAGTATATGATTTAACCTATATTTTAGGGCAGCAATTTTGTTATGTTTTATCATAGAAGGAGCGATCGCATTTTCCATCTGTCTTATCTCGCTTTCTAGTTCATGTTGTTTAGCTCGATTCTTCTTGTTTTGAAAAGCTTGAAATGCAATAAGACACCCTCTGACAAATGGTTTAAATGTTTCCCAGAGAAGAGAAGCAGATATTTCTTGAAGGAATATTGATATTTCTTAATCTGCGTGTTGAGGCAGTCATAACATGCCCTGTCATTTAGAATTTGTGGGTTGAATTTCCAGTGCTTCTTCTCCGATATTCCTTGTATTTTTACCATACAATTTAAGGGAGAATGATCGGAAAAAATAGTGTTATGATATTTAGAATTATACGCGTAAGGAATAAGTTTGGAAACCACTAAAAAATAATAAATTCTTGAATAAGTTTTGTGCACTGGAGAGTAAAATGAGTACTCTCGCCCTGAGGGATTTTCAATTCTCCAAACATCTTTATATTGGCAGTGTTTATGTATGAATAGTAAGATTAATTGTTCACACGTCTTGGATTTTATTTTATTTTGAGTTGACAATCTGTGCAAATAGGGATCTAATGTGCAATTTAAATCTCCTCCAATTATCAAATTATACTGTCCGAATTCTGGGATAGTATTAAATATTTTCTTAAAAAATAACGGGTTAGCAAAATTTGGTGCATAGATATTAACCAATATCAATCTTGTTCACCCACTAATATAACGTATCTACCTTCGGTATCAATGATAGATGAGATATGTTTGAATGGTAAACCCTTACGAATTAAGATAGCTACCCCTCTTAACTTATAAGAGAATGATGAATGGTATGATTTGTCAATCCATTTGGCTTTCAATCTATTATTTTTAAGATGGGTTTCCTGAAGGAACATTATGTCAGTCTTAAGTAATTTTAAATGTGTTAGTACTTTACCTCTTTTAATTGATTCATTAACGCCCTTGACATTCCAACTACAAAATGTAATTAATTTACCCCCAATTTTCATAGTAGTATCTTGCATCTTATGGGTTAAATGGTCTGTGGAAAAGTAAATGGTTTAACACATTAAACACAGCGTTCCACCTGACTATAGGATGGATGGGTTTGGATCTATTTAATCTTTCTCCTGAAAGAATAAGTCTCCTAAAAATGAATAAGTTCTTAATAGTGAGATAGAAATTAGAAATAAGAAAAGTGAATACAGAGTTAGAAGAGTGCCGGAAAAGTAAAAAAACAACTAAAACACAACTATAATTAGTGTGTTTAGTGAAAGCCACTCTAATGTGGCAAAAAATCTAAGGACTTCCATAGATTTGTAAAAATAACACTAGCTACGATTTTTTTTTTTTAAACAAATTTTTTCCCAATAAAAAATGACATAAAAAAAAGGGGAAGCAAACAGGACAGGTCCAAGGGAAATCAATCCAACAGTAGGACAGTTTTTTCATATTGCGCTTGGGCAGCTGACAGCCCACCAGTATGAGCATTGACTTCTCTAACTTCAAGTAACCTTTGCTTTCCCTCTCTCTCCATTCCTCCCCCGCCCCAAGTCGGACCAGCTTCAAGGTTGTTTTGTTCATTGTCGTTGTCTGTAACAGGTTTTCACCTAGCCCACAGCAAACAGTGGCCTGTTTCCTTTATCATCATTACTTTTTTGCACATCTTTCATTCATTTGTTCTATATCTCTATATCACTGCCTATATCTCTCGTTTCCCTTTCCCCCGACTCTCAGTCTGAAGAAGGGTCTCGACCCGAAATGTCACCTATTCCTTCTCTCCAGAGACGCCTATCTGTGCCTATCTTCGGTTTAAACCAGCACCTGCTGCTCCTTCCTACACAATTTCTTTATTACGCTTTTATTGATGTACCAAGGCCGCTGTGATTTCAGATTATATCTACGTGTGGAGACACTTTGTAGGAACAATGTACCTGCGCTCCTAGATCCCCCTGCTCGGCAATACCCCCTGTCGACCTGTGATGCTACTTTCAAGGAACGATGTACAGTACCTGCACTCCTAGATCCCTCTGCTCTGCAACACTCTGTCTACCTGTGGCATCAACGTGGTACCTCCGTCTACCAATTTCAGGGAACTATGTACTTACGCTCCCAGATCCCTCTGCTCTACAACACATGTATCCACCTATCACTTGCCTGTCTTTGCCCCTCCCCCCCCCACCTCTCTTCCAGCTTTATCCCCCATAAGCTCATGTGATAGGAGCAGAATTAGGCCATTTGGCCCATCAAGTCTATTCCGCCATGGCTGATCTATCTCTCCCTTCTAGCCCCATTCTCCCGCCTTCTCCCCGTAACCCCTGACATCCAGCCTGAAGAAGGCTCCTGATCCGAAACGACACATCTCCATGTTCTCCTGAGATGTGCAAGAATGAACAGGAGATGAGCGGGGACTCTCTCCGTCCCGATCCACAACTATCTTAAACCTAATCGAATTGTGGTCACTGGTCGGAAAAGGCTCCTCCACACGCACTTAATTAACTTGCCCTTCCCAATTTCCCAATACTAGATCAAGCGTTGACCTCTCACCTGTGGGGGCATCTACATACTGTTGAAGAAAACTCTCCTGAACATTTTTGAGGAATTGCACCCCATCTGAACCCTTCACGCTGTGATTTTCCCAGTCTATATTGGGAAAGTTGAAATCCCCTACTACAACAACCTTATTTGACCTGCAGCTGTCTGCAATCTCCCAGCACATTTGTTCAATAGGTGCAGGAGGAGGCCATTCGGCCCTTCAAGCCAGCACCGCCATTCAATGTGATCATGATTGATCATCCCCAATCAGTACCCCGTTCCTGCCTTCTCCCCATATCCGCTGACTCCACTATTTTAAGAGCCCTATCTAGCTCTCTCTTGAAAGCACCCAGAGAACCGGCGTCCACCGCCCTCTGAGAAAGAGAATTCCACAGACTCACAAGTCTCTGTGAGAAAAAGTGTTTCCTCATCTCCGTTCTAAATGGCCCACTCCTTATTCTTAAACTGTGGCCCCTGGTTCTGGACTTCCCCAACATCGGGAACATGTTTTCTGCCTCTAGCGTGTCCAACCCTTAACAATCGTAACCCTGCTAGACTTGTCGCTTTACCTCCCCTCTCCACTCCATTCAAGGACCCAAGCAGTTGTTCCAGGTCCGACAGAGGTTCACCTGCACCTCCTCCAACCTCATCTATTGCATCCGCTGCTCTAGATGTCAGCTGATCTATATCGGTGAGACCTTGCCGATCGTTTCGCCGAACACCTCCGCTAGGTCCTTTTTTTAAAAAATATTTCAAAATAGACTTTATTCAAATGATAAATATATACAATACATGAACCTTGCAGAAAATCCATCCGACTTTTCGGAGGCTATACAAATTGATCAATACAGTTTATACATTTCTTTTCCCCAAATTTCACAAATGTGTCCCCCACCCGTGCCACTCATGTGACCCACTGGCATGGGATACCTTCCCTTATTTTGAGGGGCGTCTCCACCATATCGTGCCCCCCCATGTCCAGCAGCGGAAGGACCCTAGACTGTGGCCCTCCCCCACCGAGCCTTGGCGTTGGCTGCTCCGCTCGGTCCGCAATAACCAACCCGACCTCCCAGTGGCTCAGTACTTCACTTCCCCCTCCCATTCCGTATACGACCTCTCTGTCCTGGTCCTCCTCCACGGCCAGAGTGAGCAACACCGCAAATTGGAGGAACAGCACCTCATATTCCGCTTGGGGAGTATGCATCCTCTTGGCATGAACATTGAATTCTCTCAATTCTGTTAACCCTTGCTGTCTCCTCCCCTTCCTACCTCTCCCTCAGCCCCGGGCTCCTCCTCCTCCTTTTTCCATTCTTCCCACCCGCCTCCCACCACCCCCCACCCCATCAGTCTGAAGAAGGGTTTCGGCCCGAAACGTTGCCTATCTCCTTCGCTCCATAGATGCTGCTGCACCCGCTGAGTTTCTCCAGCATTTTGTGTACACTTAACAATCTTATATGTTTCAATGAGATCCCCTCTCAGCCTTCTAAACTCCTGAGTGTACAAGCCCAGCTGCTCCATTCTCTCAGCATATGACAGACCCACCATCCCGGGAATTAATCTTGTAAAATGAATATAGAACAAATGAATGAAAGATGTGCAAAAAAGTAACTTCTTCAAAGTAGGCGTACCTTGAGGAGATTTCTCAGTGGAGCAGACAAAATGTGCAGGGAGAAACTGCAGATGCTGGTTAGTGTCCCTCTGAGTGACTCCAGCATTTTGTGTCTTTCTCCAGAGATGCTGCCTGACCCGCTGTTACTCCAGCACTCTGTTTTTCTCTGCACTCTTTACAGCTTATAGACTTATTTCATATGACGAATGAAAGAATATTCAACAAAATGTCTTATAACACATGTTATAAATAAAGTCTTAAACATCCAAAAACAAAAAGCATGGCTATAGTTAAATGTGAGAATTAGATCTTTGCAATCATATATATATAGAAACCTACATATATAAAAAATATTTAATGCTGTTTTACCTTTTAAGTGCCTCTGCTGCTCAGGGATCATCTATTTCAGGGTCAATGTCACAGCAAGGGATTGTCTATAAATTGCTTTTGGGGGCTGAATTGGAAAAAGGATCAAAAAGGTGTAAAAACTAGCAAATGCATAACAATCTTCCTAATTTGAGGAAGGACATTCTTGCTATTGACGGAGTGCAGCATAGGTTTACAAGGTTAATTCACGGGATGGCAGGACTGTCATATTCAAATTCAATTCAAATTTAATGTCATTGTACAGATACAAGTATGGGTACAACAAAATGCAGTTTAGTGTCAGTACGTAGTGATAGCAATGTTTAGATAAGTACAGATAAATAAATACAGAAAAAAAAATACAGATGTGGGAATCTATCGGCGGGACTCCGAGTTCAGCAGTGCGATGGTGTTATTGTAGAAGCTATTCCTCATCCTGCTGGTGCGGGACCTGAGGCTCCTGTACCGCCTCCCCGATGGTAGGAGGGCAAACAGTCCATGGTTAGGGTGGGAGGGGTCCTTGATGATCTTCCCGGCCCGTCTCAGACACCGTTTCGGTGGAGGGCATCCATGGCAGGGAGCGGGGCACCGATGATGTGCTGGGCGGTTTTCACCACCCGTTGTAGTGCCTTCCTGTCTGCTACGGTGCAACTGCTGTACCAGACCGTAAAGCAGGTGGTCAGGATGCTTTCAACGGTACAGCGGTAAAAGTTGGTCAGGATCTGGGGGGACAGGTGGGCTTTTTTGAGCCTCCTCAAGAAGTAAAGGCGCTGCTGCGCCTTTTTGATCAGCTTGGAGGTGTTGAGGGACCAGGACAGATCCTCCGAGATGTGTACCCCGAGGAATTTGTAGTTGGAGACACGCTCCACCTCAGTCCCGTTTATATGGATGGGGGTGTGTCTGCCCCCTCTGTTTTTTCTGAAGTCGACAATGATCTCCTTCGTCTTTTGGGAGTTGAGGACGAGGTTATTATCGGCACACCAGGTTGTCAGGTGCTGGACCTCCTCCCTGTAGGCTGACTCGTCGTTATCGCTGATCAGACCTACCACCGTGGTGTCGTCGGCAAATTTTATGATGGCGTTGGAGCTAAACTTAGGGATGCAGTCATGGGTGAAGAGAGAGTAGAGGAGAGGACTGAGCACACAGCCCTGTGGCACGCCAGTGTTCAGTGTTATAGTGGAGGAGGTGAGGTTGTTGATCCTAACAGACTGAGGTCTGTTAGTGAGGAAATCCAGTGTCCAATTGCAGAGGGAAGTGGAGATGCCAAGACCGCTGAGTTTGGTGATCAAGCTAGCGGGTATGACAGTGTTGAAGGCGGAACTGAAGTCAATGAAAAGCAGCCTGACGTAGGTGTTATTGCTGTCCAGGTGGGTCAGGGCAGAGTGTAGGGCCGCCGATATGGCGTCCTCTGTTGACCTATTGGTCCGGTAGGCAAACTGATTGGGGTCCAGTGTGGGGGGGAGGCTGGCTTTGAGGTGAGCCAGGATCAGCCGCTCGAAGCACTTGGCGATGACAGGGGTGAGTGCCACTGGCCGGAAATCGTTGAGACTCCCTGTCGCTGATTGTTTGGGCACTGGCACAATGGTTGATGTCTTGAGGCAAATGGGGACGACACCATGGGCCTTATCACCCTATGCTGATAAAATGGAGCGGCTGGGCTTGTATACTCTGGAATTTAGAAGGATGAGAGGATCTCATTGAAACATATAACATTATTAAGGGTTTGGATACGCTAGAGGCAGGAAACATGTTCCCCGTGTTGGGGGAGTCCAGAACTAGGGGCCACAGTTTAAGAAATAGGGGTAATCCATTTAGAACGGAGATGAGGAAACACTTTTTCTCACAGAGAGCCGTGAGTCTGTGGAATTCTCAGCCTCAGAGGGGCTGGTTGGAGGCTGGTTCTCTGGATACTTTCAAGAGAGAGCTAGATAGTGCTCTTAAAGATAGCGGAGTCAGGGGATATGGGGAGAAGGCAGGAACGGGGTACTGATTGGGGATGATCAGCCATGATCACATTGAAACATAGAAATTAGGTGCAGGAGTAGGCCATTCAGCCCTTCGAGCCTGCACCGCCATTCAATATGATCATGGCTGATCAAAATTGAATGGCAGTGCTGGCTCGAAGGGCCGAATGGCCTACTACTGCACCTATGGTCTATTGTCTATCTTAGAAACATAGAAAACAAAGAAAAGTAGGTGCAGGAGTAGATCATTCGGCCCTTCGTCCTTTCGACCCACAACAATATGATCACGGCTGATCATCCAAAATCAAAACCACGTTCCTGCTGTTTCCCCATATCCCTTGATTCCCTTAGTCCCAAGAGCTAAATCTAACTCTTGAAAAATCTAAATCTTGAAAACATCCAATGAATTGGCTTCCACATTTTCTCTGGGTGAAAAAGTTTTTCCTCATCTCAGTCCTAAATGGCCTACTCCTTATTTGCCCTACTCTCAAATGGCCTACTCCTGCATCTATTGTTTATTGTCTATTATTCTTAAACTGTGGGTGGGGGTGAAAGCTGGAAAAAGGACATGAGGAAAGGATGGAGTCTGAAAAAGGGTCCCGACCTGAAATGTTATCTATCCATTTTCTCCAGAAATACTGCCTGACCCGCTGAGTTTCTCATAAGTTTAGTTTAGTTTAGTTCAGAGATACAGTGCAGCAACAGGCCCTTCGGCCCATCGGGTCCGCACTGACCAGCGATCCCCGCACATTAACACTGTCCTACACCCACTAGGGACAATTTACACATACACCAAGCCAATTTACCTACAAACCTGCACGTCTATGGAGTGTGGGAGGAAACCGAAAATCTCAGAGAAAACCCACGCAGATCACTGGGAGAACGTACAAACTCCTTACGTACAGATAGCGCCCATAGTCAGGATCGAACCCGGTCCCTGGTGCTGTGAGGCAGCAACTCTACCGCTGCGCCACCGTGGCTACAGGTAAGTGATAGAAACAGAATTAGACCATTCGGCCCATCTAGTCTACTCCACCATTCAATCACGGCTGATCTATCTCTCCCTCCTAACCCCATTCTCCTGCCTTCTCCCCATAACCCCTGACACCCGCACTATTCAAGAATCTATCTAACTATCTCTGCCTTAAGTATACCCACTCACTTGGCCTCCACAGCCTTCTTGACCCTGGCCCAAGCTGGCTGCTGTCTGCGCCTTGCCCACAGTGCGGGATTTGTGGACGTTCCCTGCCCCGCCGGCGGGGGAGGGGAGAGGCGTCACGTGGTGCGTCGGTGTCACGTGGTTTCCACGAGGGGGCGGGTCAGGTGAGAACCGTCACGGAGAGGGTTGCGTGGAGCGTCGCGACGTTTTGCGTCACGGGGAGGGGAAGGGGCGGCGTGTTGCGTCACGGGAATGGGGTTGCGCGGTGCGTCACGACGTGGTGAGTCACGTGGATTGGGGCTGTGCGGTGCGTCACGTGTTGCGTCACGTGGATGGGATGGGACGGCGTGTTGCGTCACGTGGATTGGGGTTTGCGCGTTTCGTCACAACGTGTTGCGTCACGGAGATTGGGTTTTGCGTGTTGCGTCATGGAGATTGGTGTTGCATGTTGCGTCACGACGTGTTGCGTCACGGAGATTGGTGTTGCGTGTTGCGTCAGGACGTGTTGCGTCACGGGGGTTGGGGTCACGTGGGGGCGGTGCCGGCGCCGGCGCCGGCGTGACGTTACGCGGGAAGATGGCGGACGCGGACGAGGAGCTGATGCTGCTGAGTGTGGGCGACCTGCCCGTCCGCGGATACGGCCTCATGGAGGAGATCCGCCGCCAGGGGAAGCTCTGCGACGTCACCCTCAGGGTGAGCGGGCGGGGAGAGTGAGAATGGGATAAAAGGCCGACAGAGACATGTTGTTGATCAGAGCGGGCGTCAAGGGTTTATGGGGAAAAGGCAGGAAAGTGGGATTAGGGGGCGGAGATCAGCCTTGATTGAATGGGCCGAGTGGTCTGATTCTGCTCCTATCACTTGTGGGGGAGGGGAGTGTGGGTGTCAGGGTGGGATTAGGGCCGCTGATGGAGGGAGGGAGAGGGTCAGGGAGGGAGAGGGTATGAGGTTGTGATAGTGAGAGGGTGGAAGGGATGGGGAGGGAAGGACAGGATGTGTGAGTGACAGGGCGTGAGTGAAGAGTTTGGGTACGAGGTGGGATTTGGGAGGGAGGGGGGGGTGAATGATGGTGTCAGCCTATATCACAGTTAATCCAATCACAGACAGATACGACAGTGGCATTTAAGAGGCTTTTGTGTGGGCACACAAGGAATGGGCCTGTGCTGTAGTGTTCTCTATAAACGGTGTTGCCTTGCAGGTTGGTGATCACAAATACAGTGCGCACCGCATCGTGCTGGCTGCATCCATTCCCTACTTCCATGCCATGTTCACAAACGACATGATTGAATGTAAGCAGGACGAGATCACCATGCAGGGGATGGACCCGAGGTTAGTCACCCGGCTCCTGTTCCTTTCGTAGATCTCCAACCAATTATTTTATCTTTTGATAATTTCTATCCTTAGTTTATCTCGCTGTAACCCATTGCTGGTGGTCAAGAGTTTAATTGTCATACCCACTAGTAACAAAACAATGAAATTGCGGTGGCGCAGCGGTAGAGTTGCTGCCTCACAGCAAAAAGCAGCACCAGAGGCCCGGGTTCGATCCCGACTATGGGTGATATCTGTACGGAGTTTGTACATTCCCCCCGTGATCTGCGTGGGTTTTCTCCAAGATCTTTGGTTACCTCCCACACTCCAAAGACGTGCAGGTTTGTAGGTTAATTGGCTTGGTAAAATTGTAAACATTGTCCAGTAAGAAATTGTCCAGTGCTGAGTGATGTTCTAGAGCTTTTCAGCGTACTTCAACCAGATCCAGAAATGCTTACAATAGACAATAGGAGCAGGATATGGCCATTCAGCCCTTCGAGCCAGCACTGCCATTCAATGTGATCATGGCTGATCATCCCCAATCAGTACCCCGTTCCTGCCTTCTCCCCATATCCCTTGACTCCACTATCTTTAAGAACCTATCTAGCTTTCTCTTGAAAGTATCCAGCGAACCAGCCTTCACCGTCCTATGAGTCAGAGAATTCCACACTCACCACTCTCTGTGAGAAAAAGTGTTTCCTCGTCTCCGTTCTAAATGGCTTACCCCTTATTCTTAAACTGTGGCCCCTGGTTCTGGAATCCCTCAACATCGGGAACATGTTTCCTACCTCTAGCATGTTCAAACCTTTAACAATCTTATATGTTTCAATAAGATCCCCTCTCATTCTACTAAACTCCAGAGTGTACAATCCCAGCCGCTCCACTCTCTAAGCATATGACAGTCCCGCCATCCCGGGAATTATCCTTGTAAACCGACACTGCACTTCCTCAATAGCAAGAATGTCCTTCCTCAAATTTCCTGCCGCAGCTATACATAAAATTAAGTCAAATAATCAGACCATAATCCTACACACAAGTCTAAAGTGCAACCAAAACAGAGGCCAGTATTTGACAGGAGCTTGCTACTGTTGATTGAAGTCAGTTGTTTGCGGGCAAAGGAATGTCCAGAAAGAGGGTTGCGTAGAAAAGTGTGTTCCGTTCAGTTTAGTTTATTGTCACATGTGCCGAGGTACAGTGGAAAGCTTTTGTTGCATACGGTGTAAATGGAGTCAATGGAAGCGAAGTTGGTTTGTGTGATAGTCTGGGCTGAGCCCACAATGGATGGAGCTGTTCCCAAACCAAGCTGCGATGCATTCTGATAAAATGCTTTCTACGGCGCATCTGCGGAAGTTGGTGAGAGTTGTCGGGGGGGACATGCTGAACTTCCCAGGCCTCCTAAAGAGGTAGAGGCGTTGGTGTGCTTTCTTGGCCGTTGCTTCAACGTGAGAGTTCAGGAGAAGTTGTTTGTGATATTGACTCTTAGGAATTTGAAGTTTTCAACCATCTCTACTTTGGCGCCGTCAGTGTAAGCTGGGGTATGTGTACCTCTTCGCTTCCTGAAGTCGGATCACTATCTCCTTTGTCTGCTGGCATTGAGAGAAAGGTTGAAGTCTCGACACGAGGTTCTCCATCTCCTTCCTGTACTCTGACATCATTATTTGACATCTGGCTCACAATGGTGGTGTCGTCTGCAAATTTGTAGATTGAATTAGATTTGTACAAGTTGTGGGAGTTCAAGGAGTAAAGAAGGGGGTTGAGAACACGTCCTTGCGGAGAACCAGTGTTGAGGATTGTCGTGGAGGATGATTTCAAAGGTCTTTTATTGTCACTTGTACCAATTAAGGTACAGTGATATGTGAATTACCATACAGTCATACGGAAAAAAAGCAACAAGACACACAACTACATAAAAGTTAACATAAACATCCACCACATTCCTCACTATGATGGAAGGCAATATTCTTCCGCGGTGAGGGTAGTAGAACCATCCGTCGGGGTGATCCCGTGTCGGGGCGGTCGAAGCTCATGCGGCTTGGCGTTCCCGAAGTCGGTCTCCGCGATGTTAAAGTCCGCAAGCACCCACGGTTGGAGCTCCGAGGTCGATCCTGAGCAAAGGGACCGCAAGCTCCACAATGGTAGTTCCGCAGGTACCCGCCTTGGAACGCTCAACAGACAATAGGTGCAGGAGTAGGCCATTCGACCCTTCGAGCCAGCCCCACCATTCAATGTGATCATGGCTGATCATCCCCAATCAGTACCCCCATTCCTGCCTTCTCCCCATATCCCCTGACCGCTATCTTTAAGAGCCCTATCTAGCTCTCTCTTGAAAGTATCCAGAGAACCGGCCTCCACCGCACTCTGAGGCAGAGAATTCCACAGAGTCACAACTCTCTGTGTGAAAAAGCCCTATCTAGCTCTCTCTAGAAAGTATCCAGAGGACAGGCCTCCACTGCCCTCTGAGGCAGAGAATTCCACACTCACAATTCTCTGTTTGAAAAAGTATTTTAAGGAAGGACATTCTTGCTATTGAGGGAGTGCAGCATAGGTATACAAGGTTAATTCCCAGGATGGCGGCACTGTCATATGCTGAAAGAATGGAGCACATGGGCTTGTACACTGTGGAATTTAGAAGGATGAGAGGGGATCTTATCAAAACATATAAGGTTATAAAGGGTTTGAACACACTGGAGGCAGGAAACATGTTAACGATGTTTGGGGAGTCCAGAACCAGGGGCCACAGTTTAAGAATAAGGGGTAAGCCATTTAGAACGGAGATGAGGAAACACTTTTTCACAGAGAGAGTTGTGAGTCTGTGGAATTCTCTGCCTCAGAGGGCGGTGGAGGCCGGTTCTCTGGACACTTTCAAGAGAGAGTAGATAGGGCTCTTAAAGATAGCGGAGTCAGGGGATATGGGGAGAAGGCAGGAACGGGATACTGATTGGGGATGATCAGCATGATCACATTGAATGGCGGTGCTGGCTCGAAGGGCCGAATGGCCTACTCCTGCACCTATTGTCTATTGTCTTCATGGAATGAAGCAGAGAGTGATGGTGGAAGGTTGTTTTTCGGACTAACCAATCTGAAATGAGTCCAGTGTGAACAAATATCTTATGGGGAGAAGGACGGAAAGGAGTTTCTGGAGAGATGCCCCAGATTAAATACGTGGAATAATACGCATGGGGTGATTGTTTTAAAAATGAGCAAGTTTTATAGATTCTTCTTGAAGGTAGACAAAAATGCTGGAAAAACTCAGCAGGTGAAGCAGCATCTACGGAGCGAAGGAATAGGTGACGTTTCAGGTCGAGGGTCACAACCCGAAACGTCACCTATTCCTTCGTTCCGTAGATGCTGCCTCACCCGCTGAGTTTCTCCAGCATTTTTGTCTACCTTTGATTTTTCCAGCATCTACAGTTTCTTCTTAAACATTGAATCTTCTTGGTGCTTTTATAACAACTTTTAAAGGGATTAGTTAGAGTCTAAATTCTGACCGCTCTCTTGCAGTGCCCTGGAAGCGCTTATTAACTTTGCCTACAACGGCCGACTGGCCATAGACCAACAGAATGTGCAGTCGTTGTTGATCGGTGCCAGTTTCCTGCAACTGCAGAACGTGAAGGATGCGTGCTGTACCTTCCTGAGAGAGAGGTGAGTGTTCAAGTCAAATCAAGAGAATTTATTGTCATGTGTCCCAGATAGGACAATGAAATTCTTGCTTGCTGCAGCACAACAGAATATGGTAAGCATAAATGCAGGACCGTTCAGTGTGTCTGTATAGCATAGACCATATATATGCACATAAATAAACTAATAAAGTGCAATAGGCTGTTATAGTTCCAAGTTTGTTTGATGGCGAGTTTAATAACCTGATGGCTGTGGGGAAGAAGCTGTTCCTGAACCTGGATGTACCAGATTTCAGGCTCCTGTACCTTCAACCTGATGGCAGCGGAGAGATGAGTGTTTGGCCAGGATGGTGTGAGTCCTTGATGATGCTGGCAGCCTTTTTGAGGCAGCGACTGCGATAGATCCCTTTGATGGTGGCCGATGATGGATTGGGTAGTCGTCACAACTTTCTGCATGCCTTGCCGCTCCTGGGCGCTCAAGTTGCCGAACCAAGCCATGCAAACAGTCAGCATGCTCTCTACTGTGCACCTGTAAAATTTCGAGAGAGTCCTCTTTGACATACTGACTCTCCGTAACCTTCTCAGGAAGTAGAGGCGCTGATGTGCTTTCTTTATAATTGCATCAGTGTGCTGTGACCAGGAATGATCTTCGGAAATATGCACGCTCAGGAATTTGAAGTTCTTGACCCTTTCCACCATCATCCCGTTGATATAAACAGGACTGTGGGTCCCCGTCTTACCCCTTGCAAAGTCCACAATCGGATCCTTAGTTTTGCTGGTGTTGAGAGCCAGGTTGTTGATATAAACGGGTTTGTGGATCCCTATCCTTCCCCTTCCAAAGTCCACAATCAGTTCCTTGTTTTGATGTATGGATGATCTTTTCGAGGTCATCAAACTGGAGGAATAAAACAATTCCTCCAGTTTGATGACCTCAAAAAGATCATCCATACATTTGTCTCCTCCCGCCTAGATTACTGCAACTCCCATTACACTGGCATCAGCCAATCTTCCCTGTCCCGCCTGCAACTGGTCCAAAACGTCGCAGCGAGACTCCTGACGGGCACCCGAAAAAGGGATCACATCACCCTGACCCTGGCCTCTCTCCACTGGCTCCCTGTGCAGTTCCGAATAAATTTCAAGACCCTCCTCTTTGTCTACAAAGCCCTCAATGGGCTTGCACCCACCTACATTAAAAGTCTTCTCACCCACTACACCACCTCCAGGTCCCTCAGATCGGCCGGCTTGGGGTTGCTGAATGTCCCGCGGTCTAGGCATAAGCTCAGGGGCGACCGCGCCTTTGCAGTCGCAGCTCCTAGACTGTGGAACAGCATCCCCCTCCCCATTAGAACTGCCCCCTCCATCGACTCCTTTAAGTCTAGTCTAAAAACGTATTTGTTCTCCCAAGCCTTTCCTGACGTCCTCTGAGCAAGGGCTATTTGTACATATGTATGTAGCAAGCTTGTGTATACTACTCTTATAACAAATGTAAAGCACTTTGGTCAACGAGCGTTGTTTTTTAAATGTGCTATATTCCCTAGTTCCCTAGTTACCGCTTTTTTTTGAAGCGGTAACTAGGGAAATTGATGAGGGTAAAGCAGTGGAAGTTGTCTATATGGATTTCAGTAAGGCATTTGACAAGGTTCCCCATGGAAGGTTGTTAAGAAGGTTCAATCTTTGGGTGTTAATGGCGGAGTAGCAAGATGATTCAACAGTGGCTGAATGGAGATGTCAGAGAGTAATGTGGATGGCTGTTTGTCACCGGGGACCAGTGGGGTGCCTCAGGGATCTGTGTTGGGTCCACTGTTGTTTGTCATGTACATCAATGATCTGATGAAGGGGTAGAAAATTGGATAAGTAAGTATGCAGATGATACTAAGATAGGTGGTGTTCAAAGTCTACAGAGAGATTTGGGCCATTTGGAAAAGTGGGCTGAAAGATGGCAGATGGAGCTTAATGCTGTTAAGTGTGAAGTGCTACATCTTGGCAGGACAAATCAAAATAGGAAGTACATGGTAAATGGTAGGGAATTGAGGAATGCTGTGGAACAGAGGGATCTAGGAATAACTGTGCATAGTTCCCTGAAGGTGGAATCGCATGTAGATAGGGTGGTAAAGAAAGCCTTTGGTGTGCTGGCCTTTATAAATCAGAGCATTGAATATAGGAGTAGGGAAGTAATGTTAAAATTGTACAAGGCATTGGTAAGACCAAATCTGGAGTATGGTGTACAATTTTGGTCGCCTAGTTATAGGAAGGATGTCAACAAAATAGAGAGAGTACAGAGGAGATTTACTAGAATGTTGCCAGGGTTCCAGCAACTATGTTACAGAGAAAGGTTGAACAAGTTAGGTCTTTATTCTTTGGAGCGCAGAAGGTTAAGGGGGGACTTGATTGAGGTTTTTAAAATGATGAAAGAGATAGACAGAGTTGACGTGGATACGTTTTTCCCATTGAGGGTAGGGAAGATTCAAACAAGAGGGCATGACATGAGAATTAAGGGACAGAGGTTTCGGGGTAACGTGAGGGGGAACTTCTTTACTCAGAGGGTGGTGGCTGTGTGGAATGAGCTTCCAGCAGAAGTGGTGGAGGCAGGATCGATTTTAACATTTAAGACTAAAGTGGATAGGTATATGGACGTGAAGGGAATGGAGGGGTATGGTCTGAGTGCAGGTAGATGGGACTAGGGGAAAACAAATGGTCGGCACGGACTGGAAGGCCGAGAGGGCCTGTTTCCGTGCTGTAATTGTTATATGGTTATATGGTATATAAATAAATGTGACTTGACTTGGTCCATCGGTCGATCTCACTTCTATACTCTGACTCGTCCCCATCGGTGATTCGTCCCACAACAGTGGTGTCGACGGCAAACTTGATGATGGAGTTCGCACTATGTCCGGCTACACAGTCATGAGTATAGAATGAGTACAGCAGGGGGCTGGGCACGCAGCCTTGAGGTGCTCCCGTGCTGATTGTTATTGAGGTTAATGCGGGCAGACTGTGATTAGTGAATGAGGAAGTAGAGGATCAAATTGCAGAGGGATACGCAGAGATCCAGATTTGAGAGTTTGGTAACCAGCTTGGAGGGGATGATTGTATTAAATGCTGAGCTGTAATCAATGAATAACAGCCTGACATATGAGTTTTTGTTGTCTGAATGTTGGAGTGGGAGTTAAAACAGCATGCAGCATTAAAATAAGCTCTACCACCTGATAATAGGCACTAAATGCTGGAGTAATTCAGCAGCACAGGCAGTATCTCTGGAGAGTAGGAAGAAGTGCCATTTTGCGTAGAGACCAAAAACCCCTGACACCCGTGCCGATCAAGAATCTGTCACTCTCCACCTTAAAAATATCCATTGACTTGGCCTCCACAGTCTTCTGTGGCAATGAGTTCCACAGATCCACCCTGCGTTCAGACTGAAGTAGGGTCTCGACCAGAACGTCACCCATTGCTTCTCTCCAGAGATGCTGCCTGTCCCAATACTCCAGTACTTTGTGTCTATCATTGGTGTTAACCAGCATCTGCAGTTCCTTCCTGCACACGTTGCTGTGTGTTGTCAGTGTTCAGTGTACCCCTATAGCACCCACAGACGGATTTTGTGTTGAAGTCTATTTGAGCAACGATAATTGATCTTGCAGCTCTTGGGCGAGAGAGGAAAGGGTCAAACTGAATTCTATTGCGGACCCTTGGTTCCAGAGTCCTTTGGTTTTGCCGGACCAGCAGCGGTCACGGCCTCCGAGAGGAGATGAACGGTACTGGAACGATCGGCCTCGGCTGCTGAGGGACTAACCCGCAAAGTCGGCTGTGGGGACGGATCTGCCGCTGAACCTGCATAGATTACACCTGATAACAGCTGGGAAGAAACCAGAATTTGGAAGTGTGCTGACCCAAACCCTAATGTTGAACCATATCATATTCCCACTCCAACATCAGTGGAGTGTAATGCCCAGCAATGTTACTCTCCATGCACTGGGAAGGTTCCAATATACCAGGGGTTCCCAACCTTTTTCATCCCGTTTACCCCTGGCAACTTTAATAGCACATAACAATGTTATTTCACTTATTTATGAACAACTAATGATGAACAGATACCGGTACACCAGAACCAAACACAGTCAGTCAATGAGAAAAAATATGTACAAATCCAGAATCAACAAATTTACCCTCTGGCTAGCGGGAATGTACCCCCGGTTGGGAACCCTTGCAATACACTGTCCAAAAAGGTCACAACAGATCTAAGCTTTTAGTTTAATTAACTTTTTTCTTAAATGCACAGGAAAACACCAAAGATTTAATCAACTAAATATATTGAGATTAATTGAATTGGTAGCCCGCAAATGCTCCCTGCAGGAGCAGTTCCTGTACATTGGAGTGAAATGGAATCACTATCCAGGTCTAATCTGTGCAGGCAACATCATCCCACCACGACCAGAGAGCAGTCCTGAGCTACCATCTTCCTCATCGGGGACCCTCGGACTATCCTTGATCAAACTTGATCGCCCAACACCTCCACTCAGTTCGAAATAAGCAACCTGATCTCCCGGTGGCTCAGCACTTCAACTCCCCCTCCCATTCCGAATCCGACCTTTCTGTCCTGGGCCTCCTCCATGGCCAGAGTGAGGACCACCGTAAATTGGAGGAGCAGCACCTCATATTTCACTTGGGTAGTTTACATCGGTATAAACATTGACTTCTCCAATTTCTGGTAGTCCTTGCTTTCTCCCTCCCTCCTCTCCCTTCCCCAGCTCTCCCACAGTCTATTGTCTCCGCCTCTTCCTTTCTTCTTCCCGGCCCCCACCCCCACCCCCACATCCGTCTGAAGAAGGGTATCGACCCGCAACGTCACCTATTCCTTCGCTCCATAGATGCTGCCTCACCCGCTGCATCTCCAGGGTTTCTCCAGCATTTTTGTCTTCCTTGATCTTACATTACTAGCTTTACCTTGCACTAAACTATATTCCCTTATCATATATCTGTACACTGTGAGTGGCTCGATTGTAATCATGTATTGTCTTTCCGCTGACTGGATAGCATGCAACAAAAGCCTTTCCCTGTACCTCGGTACACGTGACAATAAACTAAACGTGGCCCTCTCGTTGTTTTACCAAGATACCTTTCAGTTCTGCAGCACCCTCTTTGCCAGAATCTATTTCAACACCAACTCATACTGATGGTGTCAAAGACACAGAGCAGGAGGAACTCAGCGGGTCAGGCAGCAACTGTGGAGGCAATGGATAGGTGGCATTTCGGGTGGGGACCCTTCAGACCCATTTGACAGTACTGTATGTATCATGTAGAAACTAAGAACTGCAGATGCTGGTTAATACACAAAAGGACACAAAGTGCTGGAGTAACATTGCAGTTCCATTCATCTATGGAGAAAGAATGTAGCATCTATGGAGAACACGGATAGGGGACATTTTAGGTCGAGACCCTTCAGGCTGATGGAAGGAGGGGGTGAATAAACTATTTGAATCATTGTATTTTCAATGGTTTCTTCATTGTGACCACGTGTACCAAAGTACAGTGATATACGTTTTCTGCACGCAGATCAACAAGTCCAGCTCTACAAGGTCCTTTTTCCCAAGGCTATCAAACCCTCAGTGGGGTAGACTGGGGGACATCCTCCCCCCCACCCCCCCCACCCCCCAAATCTTTACACATCGTCACTTGAATTTCATGTTTCACGTATTTGGTGTGTTTTATGACTGTTGGCAGATCAATTTCCCTCCTGGGACAAATAAAGTCCTATTCTATTGTAATCCCCCGGTTGGCACAGACTGTACAGAACAGCTGACTGAGACTGTGTGCAAGAGGTGGCATTTTGGTGCCATTCACTCCAGGGCTAAAGGGTGATGCTTGTCCCTCTCTACTGGTTACCCGTTCCCAATCACCAAGTGACTAACAATGAATGTTGCCTTCCTCTTCCAGGCTGCACCCGAAGAACTGCCTGGGTGTGCGTCAGTTTGCGGAGGCGATGATGTGCACCGTACTCTACGACTCGGCCAACAGTTTCATCCACCAGCACTTTGTGGAGGTGTCCATGTCCGAGGAGTTCTTGGCCTTGTCCTTCGAGGAAACGTTGGAACTGGTGGCCCGAGACGAGCTCAATGTGAAGTCTGAAGAGCAGGTAGGAGGTCTCACAGCGTTCAGTTTTGGTTTAGTTTAGAGATACTGTGCGGAAGCGGGCCCTCTGGCCCAGCGAGTCCGCATGGACCAGCAATCCCTGCACATTAAGACTATCACTCGCACACACACTCACTCGCTCTCTCTCTCGCTCTCTCTCTCTCTCTCTCTCTCCCTCTCCCTCTCCTTCCACCTCAGCTCGAGCCCACAACACCAACTCTGCGTTAGGCTCGATGGAGTTTGTATCCTGAGGGGAGGGGGGGGGATTTTCTTCACAAATAAATCTTAACGAGGAGGGGGCTCTCACACACTGGAGGATGGATAACTACTGCAAATGCACAGGGAAGAGTGATAATTTAAAAATAAATCTTATTGCCAACTCTCCCTGAGAGCTGTGAGTTTATAGTCACTGCTGTTCATAACTTTGATCATCATGGACATCTATAACAAAATACTTTTTTTTAATTGATTTTATTTTATTTAACTCACATGTTTAATCAATCATGTTTTATTATGAGTGTTTTCTGAGTCATTCCTAACTGTCGCTGTATGTCATGTTGTCACTTGTGGGCGGAGCACCAAGGCAAATTCCTTGTATGTGAATACTTGGCCATTAAACTTATTCATCTAAAATCCCATTCAAATAAGTCTTACAATTTCAGACTTTAGAGACCCGCCGTTCCACGGCAACCAGAGATCACCCCGTACACTAACAGTATCCGGCACACAACGCACAATTTACAATTTTTTTTTACCGAAGCCAATTATCCTACAACCTCTTTGGAGAGTGGGAGGACCCTGGACCACCCGGAGAAAATCTACACAGTTGCAGGGGGAACGGACAAACTCCCTGCGGACAGCTCCTGTCGTCAGGATCGAACCCGGGTGGCTGCCACTGTAAGGCAGCAACTCTACCTCTGTGTTGCCCACCCTCTGGTAGAGCTGCTGCCTTACAGTGGCAGAGACTTGGCACCAGCAAGAGTGTCTCAACATCCAAAAAGATTAGCTATCCATGTCAACTAGCGGGCTGGTTAACTATTGATTCTTAGGGCTAAGGGAATCGAGGAATATGGGGCAAAAGCCAGAACGGGGTACTGTGTATAATATAACCATGATCATATTATAGACAATAGGTGCTGGAGTAGGCCATTCGGCCCTTTGAGCCAACACCGCCATTCAATGTGATCATGGCTGATCATCCACAATCGGTACCCCGCTCCTGTCTTCTCACCATATCCCCTGACTCCGCTATCTTTAAGAGCCCTGTCTAGCTCTCCCTTGAAAGTCTCCACCGCCCGCTGAGGCAGGGAATTCCACAGACTCATAGCACTCTGTGTGAAAATGTGTTTCCTCTTCTCCTAAATGGCCTACCCCTTATTCTTGAACTGTGGCCCCTGGTTCTGGATTCCCCAACATCGGGAACTTGTTTCCTGCCTCTAGCATGTCCAATCCCTTAATAATCTTTTATGTTTCAATAAGATTCCCTCTCATCCTTCTAAATTACAGAGTATTGAACGGCTCGAGGGGCCAAATGGCCTACTCCTGCACCTATTTTCTCTTATTTTTGGTTCTTGGTCCTCCAAAATATTCCAAATGGAATTTAAATTCCAAGGGCATTGTGTCCAATCACATAATGCGCCGGTCACTCGTTGCGACCAATCAGCGACCAGCTTCCCTTACTGAAGCAGACGATGGCTGCAGCCAACACAGAGAGAGGGAGAGAGATGCAAGAAAGCAGCTATGACATATAATTCACATAACTGTATTACAAATACACAATAAAGAAGTTATGCATTCTTGTACTCTTAAATGGGTATGACTGCACATAATTTAATTTTTTTTTTCGCTAAATGGCACCACGTAAAAATACTGATTTCCTCAGCAAAATACTGATTTTCAGGTACTGGAATACTGAAATGCTCTGACAAAACATGGCAGCTCTTTTCAATGCTCGGTAGAATTAATGCTATTAAAATGTTTTTCCTTCCTCAACTTTTATACCTCTTTCAATCAATTCCGATATATCTCCCTAAAAATGTATTTAAAACAGTCGACTCTATTGTAACAAGTTTTATTTGGGATTATAAGAATCACAGAATAAGTAAAAAACACTTATGTAAACCCAAGACAAATGGAGGATTAGTCTTACCAAATTTCTTATTTTATTTCTCGGCAGTCAATGTCAAAAACTTAAATTTCTGATTGGAAGATATGGATCAACAACCAGACTAGTTAAAGATGGAAAAGGAGGATTGTCTGCCTTTTGAAATTGGCCCGATTTTGCTAACTCCTACAAAATAGAATAAAAACATCTATAGTGAAAATCCAATAATACATAGTGGTATTCGAATTTGGAAACAAATAAAAAAGACATTCAAATTGGATAATTTATCACTTTTGCTCCCTATTGCAAATAACCCTTCATTTAAGCCTTCAGTATTGGATAACGGTTTTGCACAATGGAAAAATTATGGAATTAAAAAGATGGGACATCTGTATAGAAAAGGTGTGTTCCTCTCGTTTCGGGAGGCACAACAGAATTATGGATTACATTCAAATAATTGTTTTAGATATTTACAACTTAAAGATTATGTTAAATCACATACACAAGAATACAGAACTAAAGAGCCAGAGATTCTAGATGAATGTTTGAGTAAACACCCCAACACAGTCAAATTAATATCTTACCTTTATAATACTCTTTTAGATAGTGAGATTCTGTCGACGGAATTATATAGACAAGCATGGGAAAATAAATTAGTTCAACCCATAACTAAAGATATTTGGGATGAAAGTCTACAACATATACATCAATGTTCGTTAAATGCCAGACATTATTTAATACAATTTAAAGTATTACATAGATTGCATTATTCTAAAACAAAATAAAATAGAATTTTTCCTAATATCTCTCCTATCTGTGATAAATGTCAATACTCTGAGGCTAATTTAACCCATACCTTTGTAAGTTGCATAAAAATTAATAAATTTTGGGTGGATATTTTTTTAATTATTTCTGTAGTGGTTAATACTCAACTGGAGCCCGATCCTAAATTAATAATATTAGGCATATCTGAACAATACCTAAAACTAACAATAAACCAAAGAAATGTCCTGTGTACAGTATAATAACTGGGAAAAAATTAATATTAAAATTTTGGAAAAACCCTGCAACCCCCACAATCAAAATGTGGATTATGGAGATGTCGGAGACCTTAAATCTGGAAAAAATTAGATTTGTCTTAATTGACAAACCAGAATTATTTACTAGAATATGGTCCCCGTTGATAGTTTATTTGAAGGTGTAGAATGGGCCGGCGCTGAGACCTGACGGAAGCCTGAACCCAGGACTAGATGAATAGTTATGTTCTCTGAACTAAGGACCTATCTCCTAAGTTGTATTATGGATAGTTTATTCTATTTATCTAATTTTCTAATTTTCTTTACTTTTTCTTTATTTTTCCTATCTATTTAAAAAAAAAATAATAATAATTAGAGTCAATGTTAATATGTAACCGATAAATGTAGACCCCAGCTACACTGGTAGCGGGGTCCCTGGAATCCTGGATATTTAATATGTAACCGTTTAACAAAGTTTGTAGTGGTTCGGACTATGATATGTACATGCCTCTAATAAAATTTAACTTAAAAAAAAACAAAAAAAGTGGCAGCTCAGTGAATATGGAGAAGGGCGGGCTGGGCTGGAACAGTATTCTCTCTGCTCTCTAAGGTTTGCTGTTCCTTCTCCCCTGCAGATGTTTGAAGCTGTCCTTGCTTGGGTACGGTTTAATCGTGAAGATCGGGAGAGCTGCCTGCCTCAGCTGCTCACCAAAGTACGCCTCCCCCTCTGCCGACCACAGTTCCTCACCGACAGGGTCCAGCAGGATGACCTCGTTCGGTGCTGTCACAAGTGCAGGTGAGCTGACGACTTCTACAGGTGCACCAGAGGAAGTATACTGTCGAGGTGCACCACAGCTTGGTTTGTGAACAGCTCTGCCCAAGACTGCAAGAAATTGTGGATTTAGCCAAGTCCATCACACAGACCATACTCGCCACTAGTGACTCCATCTGCACTGCACGCTGCTTGTGGAAGCAACCCTGACCCGAGACGTCACCTGTCCATATTCTCCAGAGATGCTATCTGATCTTGCTGAGTTACTCCAGCACTTTGTGTCTATCGCTGTCCTTTAGTGGAAACCAGCACCTGTAGTTCCTTGTTTCTACACAATAAAAGACTTGGTACAACCCAGTATTTCCTCCTCCTCCTCCTCCTCCACCTCCTGTCAGGCAAAAGATGCAGAAGCTTGAAAGTGCACACCACCAGACTCAAGAACAGTTTCTCCCCCTTCTGAACGGCCCTTCCATAAGCTAGGGTACTGTCCCATTCACCTCTACCCCATTGCGGACATTGGACTTTGTCTCTGGAACTGGTGCGCTGCAATGCCGAGAACTATATTCTGCACTCTGTATCTTGCCCTTTGCTCTACCTATTGTACTAGAGGGATTTGTACTAGAGATTGTGATTATGTACCGATTTTTCCCTGACAATATTCAAGAACAAGTGTGGGTGGCACAGCTGTATAGTAGCAGTCTTGCAACGCCAGAGACTCTGGTTCGATCCTGACGACGGGTGCTGTCTGTACGGAGTTTGTATGTTCTCCCCGTGAATGTATGGGTTTACTCCGGATTTCCGGTTTCCTCGCACATTCCAAAGACGCGCGATTGTAGGTTAATTGGCTTGGTATAACTAAATTGTCCCTAGTGTGTGTAGGATAGCGTTAATGTGCGGAGAAACTGGTTGGTACGGACTCGGTGGGCCGAAGGGCCTGTTTCCACACTGTATCTCTAAACTAAAGATGACCCTGTAATTGTCCAACAGTGACAACTGCTGGGAGGTGCTCTGCATGACCTTGTTAATAATTGCATTCCTTGCGAAGGTAGACACAAAATGCTGAAGTAACGCAGCAGGACAGGCAGCATCTCTGAAGCAGGGTCTCGACCCGAAACGTCACCCATTCCTTCTCTCCAGAGATGCTGCCTGTCCGCTGAGTTATTCCAACATTTTGTGTCTACCTTCGATCTAAACCAGCATCTGCAGCTTTTGCTAAGCATTGCATTCCATGCGATGTTTTGAAAGTCTTGCATCTCCAGGCGAATTATAAACTCATGGCGACACAACGTGGAAACAGGCCCTTCGGCCCAACTTGCCCATACCAGCCAACATGTCCCAGCTAGGTAGACAGAAATGCTGGAGAAACTCAGCGGGTGAAGCAGCATCTATGGAGCAAAGGAAATAGGCAACACTTCGGCCCGAAACGTTGCCTATTTCCTTCGCTCCATAGATGCTGCTGCACCCGCTGAGTTTCTCCAGAATTTTTGTCTGCCTTCGATTTTCCAGCGTCTGCAGTTCCTTCTTAAACATGTCCCAGCTACACTGGTCCCACCTACCCGCGTTTGGTCCACATCCCTCCAAACCTGTCCTATCCGTGATTTCTCGATCTAGATAGCGTGGGGTGATGGGACGATCTGACTCGGGACTCAGGGCTGACCCGTTGTTTTGCAGGGATCTTGTTGATGAGGCCAAGGACTACCACCTAATGCCGGAGCGCAGGCCACACCTGCCGTCCTTCAAAACACGGCCGCGATGTTGCACTTCCATCGCAGGCTTGATCTATGCCGTGGGAGGCCTCAACTCTGCTGGTTTGTGTTGGTTCATTATTCAGTATTTACTTTAATGTCATTTTAACTGAATACTTACATACACAGAAACATAGAAAATAGATGCAGGAGTAGGCCATTCGGCCCTTCGAGCCTGCACCGCCATTCAATATGATCATGGCTGATCATCCAACTCAGAAACGAAAAATTGTTTCTCAATCAGTTCTGTCAGTGCAGTTAATAAAAACAGAATAAATATATACAGTTTTAAAATTCAAATTAACATATCTAAAATAGGCCCAAAAATTGAACTAAAAACAGTTCATTCAGACCGAACAGTGGCTTTGCTTTGACAGGTGTTTAGCCGTCAAAGTATGGGCGAGGTTAGATGTGTTGGTGTATGATGTATGGGGAGGGGACACAGTCCGTTTACCAGTCTTATTGCCTGTGGGAAGAAGCTGAGGAGCATCCTGCTGGTTCTGCAGCTGATGTTCCTGTACCTCTTCCCAGACGGCAGAATGGAGAATATGTGGTGTGATGGGTGATAGGGGTCTTAATAATAATTCAGAGTCTGCTCCTCCTCTCGTGCTTCTCATTGACTCACTTTCCTGTTTCATTCATCCGCACAACCGGATACAATCGCGGATCTCACAGTGAATAGTGAAAGGCCGAGGCTGGTTTCCGCTAGTAGGAGAGTCTAGACCCAGAGGGCACAGCCTCAGAATAAACCTTTAGAAAGGAGATGAGGAATTTTGTTAGTCAGAGGGTGGTGAATCTGTGGAATTCATTGCCGCAGACGGCGGGTATTTTTAAAGAGGAGATTGACAGGTTCTTGATTAGAGCGGGTGTCAGGGGTTATGGGGAGAAGGCAGGAGAATGGGGGTTGAGAGGGAGAGATAGATCAGCCATGAACGAATGGTGGGGTAGATTTGATGGGCCGAATGGCCTAATTCTGCTCCTATGACATAAGCTTTTCAAAGACATTTGTATAGGTATATGGATAGGAAGGAACTTCCTATCCATATGGGGTAAATGGGCTAAATTAGACTAGACCTGTATGGAGTTGGACCAAAGGCCACTTTTCTGTGCTTTATTTTAATTTAGAGATGCAATTCACACTAGTTTTCGGTTATTCCACTTTCGCATTCACTCCATATACAAGTTTCAACTTGGCCTTCAAACCCGCATGCCATTGGGATATGGGAGTTCCCGCTGTCCTGTTGAGTTACTCCGGCTTTTTGTGTCTGTCTTCCGTTTAAACCAGCATCTGCAGTTCCTTCCTACACAAATTACAAAACATGTTAACCTCGTAGTCTCTCACTCTTGCTTTCAAGAGAGAGCTAGATAGGGCTCTTACAAATAGCAGAGTCAGGGGATATGGGAGAAGGCAGGAACGGGGTACTGATTGGGGATGATCACCAATGATCACATTGAATGGCGATGCTGGCTCGAAGGGCCAAATGCTGGCTCGAAGGGCCTACTCCTGCACCTATTGTCTATTGTCGAGTGACTTGTACTGAAGGTAGACAAAAATGCTGGAGAAACTCAGCGGGTGAGGCAGCATCTATGGAGCGAAGGAATAGGTGACGTTTCGGGTCGAGACCCGAATCATCACCTATTCCTTCACTCCATAGATGCTGCCTCACCCGCTGAGTTTCTCCAACAGTTTTGTCCACCTTCGATTTTTCCAGCATCTGCAGTTCTTTCTTAAACATTACTCTTTTACTGAATCATTTACATCATGGGTGTATCAAGAAGAAAGACAAATGCATCTTAAAAGGGAAGCAGTTAAATCGGAATTACTGAGGTGGACCACTTATTGATATCCCTGTTCACCGATATAAACATATTGGGCCCTCACTCCCACTTGGGTCATAAGTGATTGGAGCAGAATTAGGCCATTCAGCCCATCATGGCTGATCTATCTCTCCCTCCTAACCCCATTCTCCTGCCTCCTCCCCATAAACCCCTGACACCCGCACAAATCAAGAATCTATCTCTGCCTTAAGCCCCTGTCCCACGATGCGAGTTTACCCGAGAGCTTTAAAAAAAAAAATCAAACTCGTGTTACTTCATCACCAGTATTTTTTTACTCTTGGAAATTTTTCACATTAGTGTTGAAAAAACTTCACGAGTTTCCGCGTTCCCAGACTACCTGCCGTTAGCATTACGAGCCTCTACGAGACATCCACGGGCTCCGACGTACCCGCTACGTACATTCTAGGTACTTACCACGAGTTTGATTTTTTTTTAAACTCGGGAGAGCTCTTGGGTAAACTCGCATCGTGGGACAGGGGCTTTAAAAATATCCATTGACTTGGCCTCCACAGCCTTCTAATGCCTTAGTGTGTTTATGGGACTGAACTGCAAGAAGGGCAAAGATAAGCATCTTTAAACACTACCGACTGCTGAGAGACGCGGATGGATGTTGTAGTTTTGGCGGGTCCCCAATGGGGGAGAGGCTGTATGAAGCCTTTCATTCTGTCTGCTGCCGTACTGTACCTGTTGCCATGCCAACCATTAACCTTCACGTCCATTGCCTTATTGCTACTCAAGGTGGTAGCACTAGATAGGGTGGTAAAGATAGCACATCATATGTTTGCCTTCATTGTTAGGTGTAATGAGTATAAGAGTCAGGAAGTCAACTCTGTAGGACTTTATGTGCAGGAAGGTACTGCAGATGCTGGTTTAAACCGAAGATTAAAAAAAAACACAAAAAGCTGGAGTAACTCAGCGGGACAGGCAGCATCTCTGGGGAGAAGGAATGGGTGACGTTTCGGGTCGAGACCCTTCTTCAGACTGGTAATTCGCGTTTCACTGTACCTTAATTGGTACTTGTGACAATAAACTGACCGTTGACCTGCAATGTCACCCATTCCTGGTGACCAGTCTGAAGAAGGTCCTCGACCCATTCCTTCCCTCCAGAGACGCTGCCTTTTCCCGCTGCGTTACTCCAGCTTTTTGTGTCTATTGGACTTTAGCCAGGCATTTGGCGTACTGCATGCAGTTCTGGTCGCACCGTCACAGGAAGGATGTGGAAGCTTTCGGAGAGGGTACAGAGAAGGTTTACCAGCAGCAGCCCGGATGAGAGGGTTTTGGCTACAGGGAGCGGTTGGGTAGACTGGGATCGTTTTCTCTGGGGTACATCAGAGGTTGAAGGGAGACTAAAATGATGAGAGGCGTCGATAGAGTAGACAGTGGGAACTTTTTTCCCCAGGGTGGAGATGTCCAACACAGGAGAGGGTGTCGTTATAAGGAGAGAGGAGGGGGAGAGTTGAATGGAGATATGCGGGCAAGTTTTTTTGCACAGGTTAGTGTGGTCCAGGAACACATTGGAGGCGACAACGGCAATGGCGTTTCAGGGGCATTTTAGACAGGCATGTGTGGATGTGCCGGGAAGGGAGGGATATGAATCATGCACCGGCAGACGAGATCAGTTTAACTTGGCATCAAGTGGTAAGAACGAACTGCAGATGCTGGTACAATCGAAGGTGGACACAAAATGCTGGAGTAACTCAGCGGGTGAGGCAGCATCTCTGGAGAGGAGGAATGGGTGACGTTTCGGGTCAAGACCATTGGAGAGACATCGTTATAAACTATCGATAGACGCAAAGCGCTGGACCTGCTCAGCGGGTCAGGCAGCGTCTCTGGAGAAAAGGGGCAGGTGATTGTCTCGGGTGGGGGGCCGTTCTCCAGACTGGAAGAAGAGCGTGGGTGGGGGGTGTACTACAGATTGCCCGTGCCTCACCTCTGACTGCTGCTGTCCCGCCCGTTTGACATTACAGGCGACTCCTTGAACGTGGCGGAGGTGTTCGACCCGATTGCCAACCACTGGGAACGTTGTCAGGAGATGGTGACGTCTCGGAGCCGCGTCGGCGTGGCCATGGTGAACGGCCTCCTGTATGCAATAGGTGGGTTTGACGGGCAGTCGAGGTTGAGCACGGTGGAAGTCTACAATCCCGAGGCGGACACCTGGACCAAAGTGGCCAGCATGAACAGTAAGCGCAGGTAGGAACCGCCACCCACACATCCCACCCCCGCTGAACCTCTCAGCATCCCAAAGCAGCCACTTAGCCACCCTCAAAGTCTATTCCCTGCTTAGTTTATTGTTACGTGTACAGTGAAAAGCTTTTTGTTGCGTGCAATCCAGTCAGCAGATAGACTACACATGATTACCATCGAGCCGTCCACAGTGTGCAGATACATGATAAAGGGAATGACGTTTAGTGCAAGGTAAAGTCTGATTACAAAGTAGTCCGATGGTCTCCAATGAGATAGATGGTAGGTCAGTCAGCATCTCTGGGGGGAAGGAACGGGTGACGTTTCGGCTTGAGGCCCTTCTTTAGAACCGAAACATCACCTGTTCCTTCTCTCCAGAGTCAAAGTTAATTTTATTCGTTACATGCACCCGAAGAAAGAACACACACAATGCACAATAGAATTGAACACAAACATCCACCAAACGTCTTCAATGTGGTGGAAGGCAACAAGGTTCAGTCAGTCCTCCTGTTCATCCGTGGTCGGGGCCATGAACCCTCCATAGTCGCCGCTACGGACGGCCGGATGTACAGGCCCTCTCGTTGGGATGATCCAAACTGACGTCGTGAGGGTCGAACACACTCCTCGGCTTGGAGTGCCCGAATTGGCACTTTCCTACCGGAGACCGCGGCTTCAGGATGTTATAGATGCTGCATGTCCTGCTGAGTTCCTACATTGTGGTTTCTCAGTCTGCCCCTGCTCTTGTTCCAGTGCGATGGGGACGGCCGTGATGGACGGGCACATCTATGTCTGTGGCGGCTACGACGGCATTGCCTCCCTCAATTCAGTGGAGTGCTACACCCCGGAATCTGACAAGTAAGACACTTTACTAATCTACTACTCTTCAACCGTGGGTTAGCCAAAGGAGATAAATGAGGTCCTATAGTGGACTAAGCAATAATGAGAATGCTCTTATGTTCACAAAGGAACTACTGTCTGAGTGGAGTGTTCATGTTGATAAAATAAATGGCATACAGACCCTTCAGCCCAGCTTGTCCATGCCGACCAACATGTCCCATTTTTAGACTTTAGAGATACAGCACGGAAACAGGCCCTTCGGTTGCCCGAGTCCGTGCTGACCTGTGATCACCCTGTACACTAGCACTGTCCCACACTAGGGGTAATTAGCAGTTTTACCAAAGCCAGAACACGTGCATGTTTTTGGATTGTGGGTGGAAACTGGAGCACCCAGAGAAAACCCACGTGGTCACAGGGAGAACGTAATCCGTACAGCCACCCGTAGTCAGGATCCAGCCCGGGTCTCTGGTGCTGTAAGGCAGCAACTCTACCGCTGCGCCACTCTGCCTCCCTATCTACACAGGTCCCACGTACCCATGTTTGATCCATATCATTTCCTATCCAAATGTCTTTTAAATGCAGTTATGGTACCTGCCCCAACAACCTCCTCGGGCAGCTCATTCCGTATATCCAGCACCCTGTTCCCGTATATGTAGAAACAAAGAACTGCAGATATTGGTTAATACGCAAAAGGACAAAGTGGTGGAGTCACGCAACAGGGTTGGCAGCATCTCTGGGGAAAATTGATCGGCGAAATTTGGAAACGTCAGTTTTTCCATCATTTCCTGTCCTTTTGTGCAAAGATCCTATAGCAAGCAAGATAGGTTACTCGACGAAAAAGAGTACGGTCATGGGCAGATTCAAGGGTAATTTTCTGCCCCATTTCCATAACCGGCTTCCGTCTCAGCACCAAAGATCCCATACCGGAGCAAAGATAACTAGTGCAGAGACGAAGCCGGTTACATCCTCATAAAAATCAAAGTTATTTGGGAAAAAGCTTCTCTTAATTTCAGAATTATAATTTATTAACACTACTGCTCCCCCGCAACGTTGATTACACTGCGGGTCGGGTCGGGTTACGGAAATTAATGATAAAAAGGCCCACGTTCTGCTCCTTTGCGTACTACACGTCAGCCCATTGCATTTAGCAGGAGTGGTCTATCTTGCTCCGCTATGGACTTTTGTGTATTAACCAACACCTGCAGATCCTTGTTTCTACAAGATCCTGCCTTAGTTCTGCGTGTTTAGATAAGTGCTGGTCTAGTTGTGCTTCTTAACGCAGTTATGACGTCTCTTATGAATGAATGAATGAATTTATTGGCAGGTATTCACATACAAGGAATTTGCCTTGGTGCTCCGTCTGCAAATGACAACATGACACACAGTGAGGAATGAGACATTAAACATTAATAATAATAAACATTAAAGTTGGCATCTCCAATAAACCAGTAGACTTTACTTTTTAGAGTTTCGAGATAGGGAGCGGAAACATGCCCTTTGGCCCACTGAGTCCGCACCGACCAGCAATAACACTAGCACTGTCCTTCACAGTGGGACAAGTTATGATTCTACTCAAGACAATTAACCTGCACATCTTTGGAGTGTGGGAGGAGACCGGAGCCCCTGGAGAAAACCCACGTGGTCACGGAGAATGTACACACTCCGTACAGTCAGCACCCGTAGTCAGGGTGGAACATGGGTCTCTGGCGCTGTAAAGCTGCTGCTCTACCTCAGTAGTTCCTCAATAACGTATACAAGGTCCAGCTGGGCCTTGGATTCATGTCCTTTCCCTTGGCCTTGAATGTAAGTGTTCTAACATGGGCAGGAGATCCACAGCTATCGCCAGAAAAGAGTCGCTGGTGGGCTGCACGGTGGCGCGGCTGGGTGGGGCAGCTGCCTCGCAGCGCTAGACACCCAGGTTTGATCCTGACCGAGGGTGCTGCTTGTGTGGAGTCTGCACGTTCTCCCTGTGACCACGTGCGTTTCTTCCAGCTGCCCGGTTTCCTCCCACATCCCAAAGACGTGCAGGTTTGTGCAGTAATTAGCCTCTGCCAGTTGCCCCTTGAGAAAGTGGGATAGCATGAAACTAGTGTGAATGGGCGATTGATGGCCAGCATGGACTCGGTGGGCCGAAGGGCCTGATTTTAATCCTGTATCTCCAAACTAAGTTGGTGGCAGCCACACATTTTTCACATAATTAAAATCAACCTTTTGCTTAGGAATAATAGCCACTGCAAACAGTGCCAAGGGAAAACAAACTCCTCAACTAAGGAGAGATTAGATGGAGTGACTAAAAGTTTGATCTGGGAGGCACGTTTTCAAGGCTATGAAAGTTGAAGGGGACAAAATTAATTGTACTGGTGTTAGACTACATTTAAGATGAACAGCAAAATTTTTGATTAGTGCGGGTGTCAGGGAGAAGGCAGGAGAGTGGGGTTAGGAGGTAGATCAGCCATGATTGAATGGCGGAGTAGTCTCGATGGGCTGAATGGCCTAATTCTGCTGCCATCACATGACCTTATGAAAATAAGACGCGGGTGATGGACCTTTGTTCTTGTTCCCAACAGATGGGTAAACGTGACTCCAATGAGTGCGTGTCGCAGTGCAGCAGGAGTCACCGTCTTTGAGGGGAGGATCTATGTTTCTGGAGGGCACGACGGGCTGCAGATATTTAACACGGTATGTTTTCATAAATCCATAAGTGACAGAGTCATCGATTCCTACAGCGCGGAAACAGGCCCTTTGGCTCAACATGTCCCATCTACACTTGCCCAGCCTGCATTTGGCCCATATCCCTCTAATCCTGTCCTTTCCTGTCTAAATGCTGCTTAAACATTGCGATAGTACCTGCCCTCAACTACCTCCTCCGGCAGCTCGTTCCATACACCCACCACCCTCAGTAAAAAAAGTTGCCTCTCGGGTTCCTATTAAATCTCTTCCCTCTCGCCTTAAACCTATAACCTCTGGTACTGGATTCCCCTCCTGGGGAAACAAGCCCATTCATTCACCCTATTTATTCCGCTCATGTTTTCATACACTCTATAAGATCGCCCCTCAGCCTTCAAGGAATACAGTCCTCGCCTGCCCAGCCTCTCCCTATAACAGCCTCGAGTCCTGGCAACATCCTCGTAAATCTTCTCTGCACCCTCCATCAGACCAGTCATGGTCTGCAGAAAGTTGTCAATCCATGAGCTCCAAATGAAGGATAGGCTGTACTGATTTGAACATATTGTTCATTGTCACCAAGGCAAAACTCTGACCCTGTGTGTTTCGGTCAGGCACAACTGGCAGAGCCGCTGTCTCACGGACCTTAAGACCTGGGTGCAAACCTGGCTTTGGGTGCTGTCTTTGTGGAGTTTGCACGTTCTCCCTATGGCCGCCTGGGTTTCCTCCGTCCGCTCCATTTTCAATGGGTCAGTGGTACTTTACCTGTCACGCATACCGAGGTACATTGAAATTCATTGTGGTGTACAGTTCAGTGCAGGTAACTCTATCCACAAGCACTTAGATACATCTTGGATCAATATCTCAAATACAGTGCAAGAGTATAACAGCAGATTAGTTCATAGATACAGGAAACAGCCCTTCAGCCCACCGAGTCTTCGCCAACCAGCAAACCCAGCACACTAACACTATCCCACATACTCGGAACAATTTACAATTACCACCAAGCCAATTAGCTTACAAACCCGTACATCTTAGGAGTGTGGGAGGAAACTGGAGATCCCGGAGAAAACCCAACGCATGTCACCGGGAGAACTTACAAACTCTGTACAGACAGGACCCATAGTCGGGATTGGACCCCGGTCCCTGGCGCTGTGAGGCAGCAACTCTACCGCTGCGCCACCACGTGCTGCCCTCTGAGAATTGATACAGAGTCAGCAGTTTCTAGTCGCAGCTGTAAGAGCGTGGTCAGCCCTGAGATCCCTGCACTTACATAGAAACATAGAAATTAGGTGCAGGTAGGCCATTCAGCCCTTCGAGCCTGCACCGCCATTCAATGATCATGGCTGATCATCCAACTCAGTATCCCGTACCTGCCTTCTCTCCATACCCTTTGATCCCCTTAGCCACAAGGGCCACATCCAACTCACTCTTAAATATAGCCAATGAACTGGCCAACTACCCTATGTGGCAGAGAGTTCCAGAGACTCACCACTCTCTGTGTGAAAAAAGTCCTTCTCATCTCGGTCTTAAAGGATTTCCCCCTTATCCTTAAGCTGTGACCCCTTGTCCTGGACTTCCCCAACATCGGGAACAATCTTCCTGCATCTAGCCTGTCCAACCCCTTAAGAATTTTGTAAGTTTTTATAAGATCCCCTCTCAATCTCCTAAATTCCAGAGAGTATAAACCGAGTCTATCCAGTCTTTCTTCATAAGACAGTCCTGACATCCCAGGAATCAGTCTGGTGAACCTTCTCTGCACTCCCTCTATGGCAATAATGTCCTCCTCAGATTTGGAGACCAAAACTGTACGCAATACTCCCCAGGTGTGGTTCTCACCAAGACCCTGAAGTAAGAAGTAGAACCTCCCTGCTTCCTGTACTCAAATCCTTTTGCTATGAAAGCTAACATACCATTTGCTTTTTTCACTGCCTGCTGCACCTGCATGCCTACTTTCAATGACTGGTGTACCATGACACCCAGGTCTCGCTGCATCTCCCCTTTTCCTAATCGGCCACCATTTAAATAATAGTCTTTTCTTTTTGCCACCAAAGTGGATAACCTCCACATTATACTGCATCTGCCAAACATTTGCCCACTCACCCAGCCTATCCAAGTCACCTTGCAGTCTCCTAGCATCCTCCTCACAGCAACACTGCCCCCCAGCTTAGTGTCCGCAATTCCCCGATCCTGATATTGTAAATAGCTGTCCCAGCACTGAGCCCTGCGGTACCCCACTAGTCACTGCCTGCCATTGTGAAAAGTTTACTCCTACTTTTGCTCCTGTTTGCCACCAGTCCTCTATCCACATCAATACTGAACCCCTAATACCGTATGCTTTAAGTTTGTATACTAATCTCTTATGTGGGACCTTGTCGAAAGCCTTCTGGAAGTCCAGATATACCACATTCCACTGCTCCCTTATCCACGCTACTAGTTACCATCCTCGAAAAATTTCCACATTTCTTTTTACGTAAATCCATGCTGACTTTGTCCAATGATTTCACCACTTTCCAAATGTGCTGCTATCCCATCTTTAATAACTGACTCTAGCAGTTTCCCCACTACCGATGTTAGACTAACTGGTCTGTAATTCCCCCTGACATAAAAAGAGGGGTTACATTTGCTACCCAAATCCTCCAGAATCTAAAGAGTTTTGAAAGATTATCACTAATGCATCCACTATTTCCTGAGCTACTTCCTTAAGTACTCTGGGATGCAGCCTATCTGGCCCTGGGGATTTATCGGCCTTTAATCTATTCAATTTACCCAACACCACTTCCGACTGACCTGGATTTCACTCAGACACAAAGACATCGAACCAAAGTATTCAACTCACCTGTTTCTGACTACAAGGGACCTTTGCAGTGTTCCCTGCTACAGTGACTAGGAAAAATGGGTGCCAAACTGACGACCCTGTATACTGTCTCAGTGTAGTACTGCTATACGGTACACATCCCAAAGACGTTTGTAGGTTAGTTGTCCCTACGGTAAAATGCCTAGTGTGTAGGGAGTGGATGGACATGGGGTAATGTAGAACATGTGATGGATGCTGGCGGACCAGGGCTGAAGAGCCTGTTTCAAGCCATCCATTGTCGATCCTCTAGACAATAGGTGCAGGAGTAGGCCATTCGGCCCTTCGAGCCAGCACCGCCATTCAATGTGATCATGGCAATCATCCCCAATCAGTACCCCGTTCCTGCCTTCTCCCCATATCCCCTGACTCCGCTATTTTTAAGAGCCCGATCTAGCTCTCTCTTGAAAGTATCCAGAGAACCGGCCTCCACCACCATCTGATTTCACAGACTCGCAACTCTCTGTGTGAAAAAGTGTTTCCTCGTCTCCGTTCTAAATAGCTTACCCCTTATTCTTAAACTGTGGCCCCTGGTTCTGGAGTCCCCCAACATCGGGAACATGTTTCCCGCCTCTAGCGTGTCCAAACCTTTAATAGTCTTATGTTCCAATAAGATCCCCTCTCATCCTTCTAAACTCCAGAGTGTACAAGCCCAGCCACTCCATTCTCTCAGCATATGACAGTCCCACCATCCCGGGAATTAACCTTGTAAACCTACGCTGCACTCCCTCAATAGCAAGAATGTCTTTCCTCAAATCTGGAGACCAAAACTGCACACAATACTCCAGGTGTGGTCTCACTATGGCTCTGTACAACTGCAGAAGGACCTCTTTGCTCCTATATTCAACTCCTCTTGTTATGAAGTCCAACATTCATAACGCTTTCTTCACTGCCTGCTGTACCTGCATGCTTACTTTCATTGACTGATGAACAAGGACCCCCAGGTCCTGTTGTACTCCCCCTTTTCCCAACTTGACGCCATTTAGATAGTAATCTGCCTTCCTCTAAATTCCACAGTACACAAGCCCAGCCGCTCCATTCTCTCAGCACATGACAGTCCCGCCATCCCGGGAATTAACCTTGTGTACCTACGCTGCACTCCCTCAATAGCAAGAATGTCCTTCCTGATATGTTTCAATAAGATCCCCTGATTTCATTAACGTCAGTGTCTGCAGCTCGTGGATGTGATGCTTGGCCTTTCACATTGTGCGCTCTCTTTGTGTGAGGCAGGTGGAATGCTACAACCACCACACCGCCACCTGGTACGCGGCGGCCAACATGCTGAACAAGCGCTGCCGCCACGGGGCCGCGTCCCTGGGCAGCCAGATGTACGCATGCGGCGGCTACGACGGCTCGGGCTTCCTCAGCATCGTGGAGGTGTACAACTCCTCCTCGGACCAGTGGTGCCCCCTGGTTCCCATGAACACCCGCCGCAGCCGTGTCTCCCTGGTCTCCAACTGCGGCCGGCTTTACGCCATCGGCGGCTACGACGGGCAGTACAACCTCAACTCCATGGAGATGTACGACGCCGAGATGAACCGCTGGACGTTCATGGCCCCCATGGTGTGCCACGAGGGAGGGGTCGGCGTGGGGTGTATACCCCTCCTCAGCGCATAATCTCCCCGTCCCCCGGACTGTCTACTTCAGTACGCTGTACCTGTGTCAAATCAACGCAACATCCATGGGCTACCGGCTGTCCTTCCACCGTTACGGCAAACTCACCACAAAGACTGGTCAATGTTACTTGTTGCTGGTCATCGGTGTTCAGTCTGCAGCTGTCCATTTAGCTCAAATAATAAATCCCCCACAGATCACCATTTTTATAAAAAAGATATCCAAATATTAACTTATTATTATTAAAACAAAAATTCACCCGTTAATCAAAGGCAGAGCACTTGTTAATCCTCAAACTAGATGGACACAGAGTGCTGGAGTAACTCAGTGGGTCAGGCAGCATCTGTGGAGGACATGGACACAGAGTGCTGGAGTAACTCAGTGGGTCAGGCAGCATCTGTGGAGAACATGGACACAGAGTGCTGGAGTAACTCAGTGGGTCAGGCAGCATCTGTGGAGGAAAGGAATCGGTGACGCCCCTTCAGACTGAGAGTCGGGGGAGAGGGAAACTTGAGGTATGAAAATGTACAGAATCACGGCCGGCACCGATGACTAAAGAGCCCACACTGGTCCATTGTTGGCTGTTGAGGAGGTGATAGCGAGGGGACACGAACGGTTAAACTAGCAGAACGAGTTTTCTCAAACCAGATGGGCCTGTGTATTAACAGAAACAAGGAACTGCAGACAGTGGTTTACAAGTAAAAAGACTCAAAGTGTTGGAGTACCTCAGCAGTCAGGCAGCGTCTCTGGAGAACGTGTCACTTGTACATGCTCATCATCAGTGCTCAGTCTGCAGATGTTTAAAGGGGATAGGCACAAAGTAACTGTCAGGCAGCATCTCTGGAGAAAAAAGATGGGTGATGTTTCAGGTCAGAACCAATTGATGTTTCAGATTCCTCACAGCAACTCTAGAACTGGGCTCAATCCTGACATACGGTGCTGTCTTTGTGGAGTTTGCACATTCTCTCCGTGACCATGTGGGTTTTCTCCAGGTGCTCCGGTTTCCCCCCACATCCCAAAGACGTGCGGGTTTATTCGTTAATCGGCCTCTGTAAATTGCCCCTAGTGTGTAGGGTGTCATAGATTAATACAGGCCCTTCGGCCCAACTCGCCCACACTGGCCAACAATGTCCCAGCTACCCTAGTCCCACTTGCCTGCGCTTGGTCCATAGCTCTCCCAACCTGTCCTATCCGTGTAAATGGGATAACATAGAACTAGTGTGTACGGGCGATCGATGGTTGGCGTGGGATGAAGGGCCTGTTTCTTTGCTGCATCTCTTAAACTAACAAAAGACATCCCTGATAAATCGCAATTTAAAACAAAAACACATTCAAATATCTCGGACTGGGGAAGGGGGTCGCGGCCTGAAACGTCACCTATCCATGTCCAGAACCAGGGGCCACAGTTTAAGAATATGGGGTAAGCCATTTAGAACGGGGATGAGGAAGCACTTTTTCACACAGAGAGTGGTAAGTCTGTGGAATTCTCTGCCTCAGAGGGCGGTGGAGGCCGGTTCTCTGGGTACTTTCAAGAGCGAGCTGGATAGGGCACTTAAAGATAGCGGAGTCAGGGGATATGGGGAGAAGGCAGGAACGGGGTACTGATTGGGGATGATCAGCCATGATCACATTAATGGCGGTGCTGGTTCGAAGGGCCGAATGCCGTCTATTGTCTATTGTCATTGTCTTGTTCTCCAGAGATGCTGCCGGACCCGCTGAGATACAGCAGCACTCTGTGTTTATTTTTATTGTTACGGATGAGTTACTTCCCCTTCAGCGTCAGAATCTCTCTGGGGGATATATAGACTAGTGTGCTGCTATATTTGGGCCTCCTGTTCCCCATCTGTCCATCCTCGCTCCTTCGCTGGTGATCGCTTCCCCCAGCGTTGATTGTCCAAGTTGTGCGTTTGTCTCGTTACTGGTGCAAGTATCCGATTATACATTTCGAGGACTATGGATACAGGCTGTGATTTTCCAGCCCCCTTGCTCCCAGAACCTTTGGATTATCCGATTTGCCGGACCAACAGAGGTCACGGCCTCTGAGAGGAGTCCAACGGTACCGGAATGTTCCGCGGAGGGGGGGACGGACGGAGAAACTGGTCCGTAAAGTCGGCTATGGGAAGGGATCTGCCGGCTGCAACATAGCCGGAGTTCAACCGTCCCGGCCGCGGGGGGGCAAATTTGTCCCGATGAGATCAAGATCAGCTTCACCTCACCCCGCCTGGGCAACACGCTCCCGGTGGGGAGATTTCAAGTGCGCTCTCTGAATTTTGTCCGGATTAAAGGAGGCTCCGGACCCACCCGTTGCTGGGAAATCGGTGGTGGACCTGGATTTAGTGCACTCTGCTGCTATCTCTGAACCAGATTAAAAACATTGCACATTCTCTCATCGTTATTGATTTAGTTTCCCCCGGTTGCGATCCTTTCTCGCGTTCCTGCCAGCTTCTGACAAGACTGTCAGTGTTTACAACATCAACAACATGATGATTAACATGGTTAATGAAACGTCGCTCCACAGATGCTGCCTCACCTGCTACAGTTTCTCCAGCATTTTTGTCTACCGATTAGGATTAGTCAGTGGCCGTGGCAACTTCTCCGGAAGGGCCTGTGTACAGTTTGCCCTGTAGACATTTGAGCCGGGAACTTACCGGAGTGCGGCAGAGTGTAACACTGCGATACAATGCTTGGTGTTGGTGGATCGGCTGCTGTTGTGTCCTCGTCCAATGGCCTTCCTCGACGACTGCGATCACCGCGCAGGAGAAGTTTTTTATTTCCGTTTTAGTGAACGTTATCCACATCCGCAGTAGCCTGTGCGGATGCAGTTAATAAAAGGCACAAACCCAAACAGAAAATGCACAGCAGATACCTTCTGCGTCGACTCTTTACCAAGATGCTTGCTCGTGACTCTTCCATTCGGATTTCCCGACGTCGGTCTAGAAATTGCCTTGTTTGAAGGTTAGCAGAAAAAAAACAAAGAACTGGAAATGCTGGTTAAGAAAAAGGGGATGTTGGAGTAACTCAGCAGGTCAGGCAACGTGACAGCATGTCAGGACACGATATTTCGTGTCGGGATCCTACTTCAGACTGCTGCAGGGTCCCGACTCAAAACGTCATCTATCCATGTTCTCCAGAGATCCTGCCTGACCCGCTGAGTTACTCCAGCCCTCTGTGTCTCTTTTTGGAGCTTAAGCAGGCCAATGCAAGAGAGCTTGGCTTGCATGAGTTCAATTGACTAGAGAGAGTGAGAGAGATATGAATTATTTAAGAAGGAACTGCAGATGCTGTAAAATCGAAGGTAGACAAAAATGCTGGAGAAACTCAGCGGGTGGGGCAGCATCTATGGAGCGAAGGAAATAGGCGGCGTTTCGGGTCGAGACCCTTCTTCAGACTGGTGTGGGGGGGGGGGCGCGGGAAGAAGAAAGGAGGAGACGGAGACAGTGGGCTGTGGGAGAGCTGGGAAGGGGAAGGAGGGAGAAAGCAAGGACTACCTGAAATTGGAGAAGTCAATGTTCATACTGCCCAAGCGAAATATGACGTGCTGCTCCTCCAATTTGCGGTGGTGGTGATGAATTGCTGAGTTTGGTGCAGTGTACAGCAGGAGGCAGTATTGCATCGATGCAATGGGCATAGCAATGGATATATACACTTTTCAGGCAGTGTTCTGCTAAATTAGTAACCACTCTCTATGTGATTATAGATTCTGTGTTTGTAAACATGAGAGATGAAATGAAGAGTTTGTTTTGAGCAGCAAGGCAACTAGGTTGAAATTTCCCACTGTGGGATACCTTTCCCTCTCAGAAGCACACGATAAAATAATTTGCATCCAAAATTGCAGTCTCTCTAATATTGTACTGCTAACTGCTGCATACTAATGAATTCTAACAGCAATTTGGGCGAAAATTTAGTTGAAGGATTTGGATAGTCTATATTTGCAGAACAGATATTCAATAGTGAATTGCACTCGGAAATCTCATCAGGCGGTTTAGATGGAATATCATTGATTGCTGAGATTACTGTTAATAATATGTTCAAGAAAGAACTGCAGATGCTGGAAAATCGAAGGTAGACAAAAATGCTGGAGAAACTCAGCGGGTGCGGCAGCATCTATGGAGCGAAGGAAATAGGCAACGTTTCGGCACGAAACGTTGCCTATTTCCTTCGCTTCATAGATGCTGCCGCACCCGCTGAGTTTCTCCAGCATTTTTGTCTACTGTTAATAATATTGCAGTTTCAGATAATATTGCAGTCAAGATAATATTGTTACACTGAATTTGTCCCTCATTTTGTACTGATTGTCTTCTGCAGATGCTGCCCCCTGAGTTTTGACTTTAGCCTTTAGAAATACAGCGCAGAAACAGGCCCTTCAGCCCACCAAGTCCGCACTAACCAGCGATCTCCCCGTGTGCTAGCACTATCCTACACACTAGGGACAATGTACAATTTACAGAAGCCAATTCAAAGCCCTGTCCCACGGCACGAGTTCATTCCAAGAGCCGTCCCGAATTTAAAAAAAAAACAAACTTGTGGTAAGCACGGAGAATGAACGTAGCGGGTACGTCGGAGCTCGGGGACGTCTCTTAGCAGCTAGTGTATTGTCCACAGTATGTGAGACTAGTGTATGGAGGTGAGCACCGGCCGGCGCGGACTCGATGGGCCGAGGGGCCTGTTTCCCGCTGTATCTCTAACGTCACAGAGTCTGCCTGTTCAAGGATATTGGTCGCGGCCACAAGCAGTTGATAAAATGCACATTTGGCAAAATAATACCTTTCACATCAAAATAAATCTGAGAAGCTGACACGAGAGTGAAGACCACTCGGCCACTGTAAACGTGCAGGCTCTGAGAATGAACACACACACACTCTATCATGCACTCCCACTCTCCTGCTTTCTCCCCACAACCCAGGATGTGTTTTATTTTGGACATATTCTCACGCGAGGCGATAGCTGCGTTTCTGTGGTGTGAGAACAAACTTCTCCCATCAAGTTTCCAATAATAGATTGCGTCAGATTTTTCGCATCTGACTTGAAAATATGTCTCTGAAAGGCCTGCCAGATGGGCTGCAATGTGGACTAACTAATGAAAACGTTTTTAATAAACTTTACTTCTCTGCTCAGTTGTATCCATGGCCAAGCTGCAAGGTTATCTGAACCATTTGCGCTGTTTCATTGGGACCTCTGCTCTGTGCAGTACATTTTTTCAATGCAATTCCACCAGGTTGACATCCTAAACCCAGTTGAGGGCCCCGTGTACCGTCTCAACCATTTGACGTGTAGGGAGGAACTGCGGATGCTGGTTTACACCGAGGATAGACGCAAAATGCTGGAGTAACTCAGCGGGACAGGAAGCATCACTGGAGAGAAGGAATGGGTGATGTTTCGGGTCTGTCTGAAGGTCTTGACCTGAAACGTCACCCATTCCATCTCTCCAGCTTTTTGTGTTTATATCACCTACTTGATTGATGCCTCGTAGCTTTTGGTCTTTCGGACTGGGTAGTCTACGTGTGAGCTTTCTGGTCCTGATTCTAGTGACTTACCCACCCGTATCCATGGTCATTTTGTGCGCGCCTGTTTGATAAAGATGTACCGACACCGTGACACGTCCCACAGCACACCGCAACCCAGACCTGAGCCACTCGCCTCCCACAACGCCGATCCATGTCACCAAGCTGATTGTTTGTTCATTTAACACGCCTTTAATGGCCTCCAGTCTGAGTTTGGACAATGTTGTTCAGGGTGCTGCCCCCCTTTCTCTGCCCCCCTCCCTCTCTCTCTGCCTCTCTCTCTGCCTCCACTCTCTCTCTGCCCCTCATCCTCTATCTCTGCCTGTCTCTCTCTTGCCTGTCTCTCTCTACCCCTCCCTCTCCCTCTCTCTCTGCCTGTCCCTTTCCCCCTCTGCCTCGCCCTTTCCCCCTCTGCCTCTCCCCCTCTCTCTGCCTCTCCCCCCCATCTCTCTCCCCCTCTCTCCTTGTCCCCCTGCCTGTCCCTGCCCTGACCCCCCCCCCCCCCCCCCCCCCGCCCTGTGTTAAAGAGTGTGGTGGAGAAGTGAAACTAGTAGTCTGACCAGTTGCCAATACTCTGGGGTGAATTAACTTCACCCGTGTACTCCCAACTAGTGCTCTGGACCCTTTCGGAATTGGGAAGAGTAAATGACGTGAGTGTGTGATCCAGGGCGTGTGTATTGGCGCTCTCCATACAGAGTGTGAGCGTGCTGGGGGTATGTTTGCATTGGTGGCAGCAACTCTGGAGCAAGTGATGGGTCAAACTTCAATCATGATGAGTGTATATTGTATGCTTTGTGTTTCTCTGAGATGTAAACAGTACCTTAATTACCAGATTATTTTGGAATACAGCAATGTTTTTAATGTAAGAACTAATAAATGATGTGCAACCAAACTATTCTCTGTGTTTCATTTATGCAATAATCAAATCTAACCTATATTTTTTTAGAGAGCAGCTCAAAATTTTGATTGTATAATCACACGTTGAGAATCGCGAAGCCACGCGCAGGCTCAGCGATCGTTCTGCCGAACACCATCCCGCTCTGTCCCACCTATTGAACAGATATTCAATAGTGGATTGCACTCGGAAATCTCAGCTGACTGTTTAGATGGAATATCATTGATTGCTGAGATTACTGTTAATAATATGTTCAAGATGGAACTGCAGATGCTGGAAAATCGAAGGTAGACAAAAATGCTGGAGAAACTCAGCGGGTGCGGCAGCATCTATGGAGCGAAGGACATAGGCAACGTTTCGGCATGAAACGTTGCCTATTTCCTTCGCTTCATAGATGCTGCCGCTCACCCGTTGGGTTTCTCCAGCATTTTTGTCTACTGTTAATAATATTGCAGTTTCAGATAATATTGCAGTCAGGATAATATTGTTACACTGAACTTGTCCCTCATTTTGTGCTGATTGTCTTCTGCAGACGCTGCCCCCTGAGTTTTCGATTTTAGCCTTTAGAAATACAGAGCAGAAACAGGCCCTTCAGCCCACCAAGTCCGCACTAATCAGCGATCTCCCCGTGTGTTAGCACTATCCTACACACTAGGGACAATGTACAATTTACAGAAGCCAATTCAAAGCCCTGTCCCACGGCACGAGTTCATTCCAAGAGCCCTCCCGAGTTTAAAAAAAATCAAACTTGTGGTAAGCACGAAGAATGAACGTAGCGGGGTACGTCGGAGCTCTTAGCAGCTCCTAACGCTAATGGCAGGTACTCGGGAAGACTCGCTAACAGCAGGTAAGCACAGGAAGACTCGTGAAGATTTTTCAACATGTTGAAAAATGTCCACGAGAGCCCCGAGTACCGACGAGTGGCCATTACCGTAAATCCCCGAGTTCGAATCAGGGCAAACTCGGGAGAGCTCTTGGAAATGAACACATACTGTGGGACAGGGCTTTAACTGACAAGCCAGCAGTTCTTTGGTGTGTGGGAGGAAACTGGAGAAAACCCACTTGGTCCGTAGGTTAATTGGCTTAGGTAAAAAATAGTGTATTGTCCACAGTATGTGGGACTAGTGTATGGAGGTGAGCACCGGCCGGCGCGGACTCGATGGGCCGAGGGGCCTGTTTCCCGCTGTATCTCTAACGTCACAGAGTCTGCCTGTTCAAGGATATTGGTCGCGACCACAACCAGTTGATAAAATGCACATTTGGCAAAATAATGCCTTTCACATCAAAATAAATCTGAGAAGCTGACACGAGAGTGAAGACCACTCGGCCACTGTAAACGTGCAGGCTCTGAGAATGAACACACACACACTCTATCATGCACTCCCACTCTCCTGCTTTCTCCCCACAACCCAGGATGTGTTTTATTTTGGACATATTCTCACGCGAGGCGATAGCTGCGTTTCTGTGGTGTGAGAACAAACTTCTCCCATCAAGTTTCCAATAATAGATTGCGTCAGATTTTTCGCATCTGACTTGAAAATATGTCTCTGAAAGGCCTGCCAGATGGGCTGCAATGTGGAGTAACTAATGAAAACGTTTTTAATAAACTTTACTTCTCTGCTCAGTTGTATCCATGGCCAAGCTGCAAGGTTATCTGAACCATTTGCGCTGTTTCATTGGGACCTCTGCTCTGTGCCGTACATTTTTTTAATGCAATTCCACCAGGTTGACATCCTAAACCCAGTTGAGGGCCCCGTGTACCGTCTCAACCATTTGACGAGTAGGTAGGAACTGCGGATGCTGGTTTACACCAAGGATAGACGCAAAATGCTGGAGTAACTCAGTGGGACAGGGAAGCATCACTGGAGAGAAGGAATGGGTGATGTTTCGGGTCTGTCTGAAGGTCTTGACCTGAAACTTCACCCATTCCATCTCTCCAGCTTTTTGTGTTTATATCACCTACTTGATTGATGGCTCGTAACTTTTGGTCTTTCGGGCTGGGGAGCCTACGTGTGAGCTTTCTGGTCCTGATTCTAGTGACTTACCCGCCCGTATCCATGGTCATTTTTGTGTGCGCCTGTTTGATAAAGATGTACCGACACCGTGACACGTCCCACAGCACACCGCAAGCCAGACCTGAGCCACTCGCCTCCCACAACGCCGATCCATGTCACCAAGCTGATTGTTTGTTCATTTAACACGCCTTTAATGGCCTCCAGTCTGAGTTTGGACAGTGTTGTTCAGGGTGCTGCCCCCCTTTCTCTGCGCCTCTCCCTCTCTCTCTGCCTCCCTCTCTCTCTGCCCCTCATCCTCTCTCTGCCTCCCTCTATCTCTGCCTCCCTCTATCTTTGCCTGTCTCTCTCTACCCCTCTCCCTCTCTCTCTGCCTGTCCCTTTCCCCCTCTGCCTCTCCCTTTCCCCCTCTGCCTCTCCCCCTCTCTCTGCCTCTCCCCCCCTCTCTTTCCCCCTCTCTCATTGTCCCCCTGCCTGCCCCTGCCCCCCCCCCCCCCCTTTACTGCGTTAAGAGTGTGGTGGAGAAATGAAACTAGTGGTCTGACCAGTTGCCAATACTCTGGGGTGAATTAACTTCACCCGTGTACTCCCAACTAGTGCTCTGGACCCTTTCGGAATTGGGAAGAGTAAATGACATGAGTGTGTGATCCAGGGCGTGTGTATTGGCGCTCTCCATACAGAGTGTGAGCGTGCTGGGGGTATGTTTGCATTGGTGGCAGCAACTCTGGAGCAAGTGATGGGTCAAACTTCAATCATGATGAGTGTATATTGTATGCTTTGTGTTTCTCTGAGATGTAAACAGTACCTTAATTACCAGATTATTTTGGAATACAGCAATGTTTTTAATGTAAGAACTAATAAATGATGTGCAACCAAACTATTCTCTGTGTTTCATTTATGAATAATCAAATCTAACCTATATTTTTAGAGAGCAGCTCAAAATCTGATTGTATAATCACACGTTGAGAATCGGCGAAGCCACGCGCAGGCTCAGCGATCGTTCTGCCGAACACATCCGCTCTGTCCACCTAAACCTACCTCATCTCCCGGTTGCCAAACACTTTTAACTCCCCCTCCCATTCCCACACTGACCTTTCTGCCCTGCGCCCCCTCCACTGTCAGAGTAAGGGCCCAACGCAAATTGGAGGAGCAGCACCTCATATTTCGCTTGGGCAGCTTACACCCGAGTGATATGAACATTGACTTCTCTAACTTCAAATAACCCTTGCTTTCCCTCTCTCTCTCTCCATATCTCCCACTTTCCCAGTTCTCCCACCAGTCTGACTGTCATCCTAATTACATTTTATCTTTGTTTGTTTTGTTGTCGCCTCTTAGCCAACAATGATCTATTCTACATTTTCCTTCGTCTCTATCTCTTTTGATATCTCATTTTCACACCTTGCACTTCCTTATCTCTGTGTCTCCGTCTCCCCTGACTCTGTCTGAAGAAGGGTCTCAACCCGAAACGTCACCCAATCCTTCTCTCCAGAGATGCTGCCTGTCCCGCTGATTTACTCCAGCATTTTTGTGTCGAGCTAGAATTCCACATCCCTCCACGAGATGATATCACAGTGATGGGTGATATCACAGTGGTGGGAGAGGCAGATATACGATGGTGGATTTTAAGATTCCTTTAGGCCCATGGATATGGATCACGTGCAGGCAGCGATTAGTTTAACTTTGCATCGTGTTCCACGGATCGCCCCCGCATGTTTTGAGAGGTGGGGGACAATTCCTCCTCCCCTCTCCCCCCCCATGTTTTGTAATCCGTATTTTTAAAACCCGTATTTTAAAAAGCTATTAAAAATCTCCGCTTTCCGCTAGACAGCGGGGGTGAGACTGATGATCGAGGGGGCCGATTGGAAGAGAGAGACGTCGGTCAGCAGGCAATGGGGGGGGTGGGGGTGACCATGATGATTCAGCACGATGATTGGAGAAGAGAGGTGTCGGTCAGAGGCGGAGGTAGGGGGGGTGGGACTGAGGATAGAGCGCGGTGATTGGATGAGAGACGTCCTGGTGGAGCAAAGATCATAGAGCGGAGCTTCAATCGGCCCGTTTGTGGGGCCTTTCATCGCCCGCTGTGGCTTAAAATCGGCCACGGGATCTTCCGCCGCCCCGTGGTCAAGTTGCTGCATCGAGGCGGTCGAGGCTCCCGATGTTGAAGCCCCCGCGAACGGGCCGATTCAAGCCCCACGATTTTGGGCGGACGAAGCTGCTGTTGCTGGGGTTCGCAGTCAGTCACCAACTAGGTCAGCTCTCGATGTTACCATCCACACGGCCCACGGCGGAGCCTCGCGTGTGTGCGCGTGTGTGGCGCATGCATGCGCGGCCGCCAATAAATTGTGTGTCTCCCCTCCCCCCCTCATGGTTTGACAGTGATTTCCGTGTCTGTCATGTTCAGCACGGACATTGGGGGCTGAAGGGCCTGTTCCTGTGCTGTAACTGTTCTGTGAAACCCACTGCAGTTCGCTTACCGCCGCAACAGATCAGCGGTGGACGCGATCTCGCTGGCCCTCCACTCCGCTCTGAACCACTTGGACAACAAAAACTCATATGTCAGGCTGTTAGTCATTGACTACAGCTCGGCATTTAACACAATCATCCCCTCCAAGCTGGTTACCAAACTCGCAGAACTGGGTCTCTGCGCATCCCTCTGCAATTGGATCCTCGACTTCCTCATTCACAGACCACAGTCTGTTCGTATTGGTGGAAATGTGTCAGACTCGATAACAATCAGCACCGGAGCACCTCAAGGCTGCGTGCTCAGTCCCCTGCTGTACTCACTCTATACTCATGACTGCGTAGCCGGTCACAGTGCGAACTCCATCATCAAGTTCGCTGACGTCATCCACTGTAGTGGGACGTATCACTGATGGGGATGAGTCGGAGTACAGAAGAGAGATCGAGCAACTGTCCATATGGTGCCAGCACAATAACCTGGCCCTCAACACCAGCAAAACCAAGGAACTGATTGTGGACTTTGCAAGGAGTAGGATGGGACCCACAGTCCTGTTTATATCAATGGTTGAAAGGGTGAAGAGCTTCAAATTCCTGGGCATGCACATCTGTGAAGATCTTTCCCGGTCCGAGAACACAGATGCAATTATTAAGAAAGCTCATCAGCGCCTCTACTTCCTGAGAAGATTACGGAGAGTCGGTTCTGTCAAGGAGGACTCTCTCTAACTTCTACAGGTGCACAATAGAGAGCTTGCTGACTGGTTGCATCGTGGCTTGGTTCTGCAACTTGAGTGCCCTGGAGAGTAAAAGACTACAAAAAGTAGTAAACACGGCCCAGTCCATCATCGGCTCTGACCTTCCTTCCATCGAGGGGATCTACCACAGTCGTTGCCTACAAAAAGGCTGGCCACATCATCAAGGACCCACACCACCCTGGCCACACACTCATCTCCCTGCTACCTTCAGGTAGAAGGTACAGAGCCTGAGAACTGCAACAACCCGGTTCAGGAATAGCTACTTCCCCACAGCCATCAGGCTATTAAACCTGGCTCGGACAAAACTCTTGAACATTAATACCCCTCCATCTGTTATTTGCACTTTTATTAATTTATTAATTAATGTGTGTATTTAAGTATATAATTGTAGTCAATGCCTACTATGTTCTGTTGTGCTATGCAAAGAAAGAATTTCATTGTCCTGTCAGGGACACGTGACAATAAACTCTTTTGACTTTGACTTAACTAACAAAAATAAACATAAACATACTTAATTTTTTTTAATTCACGTAACACTCCTAAAATGATGGGTAATCTTAGGCCCCCTAGTCATGGCTGACCATGGGTGTCTCCAGGGTTGGAGGACGCCTGTGCGTGACTTTGTTTAACGTGGGGAGACTGGTGCACAGACAGCCACCCCACGGTCCTTGACAGATCTGGGTCAGGATCCAGTGGCATGGAGTCCAAGACGACCGGAGACCCTTTTCTGCTGCAGCCTTCATCCGCCTTCCCAGCCGTTGTGACGCTCCACTAAGGTCAGCCATCATCCTCCGCCTGTTCCACCGTTGAGGTCTTGGTTGGATTGCTCTTTGTCAGAGACCTCCCCCTCGACCTTACCACCATGGGTGGCCCTACCAGGAGCGTAGCTCCAGACGGCATCGCTCTCAGGATCTCAGGACCACACGAGCTTCCCCACCACGACACAGTGACAATCCGCGGAGAAGAAAATTGGGTAAAGTGGATAAAAATGACTAAATAACGTGGGTGAATGAGGGGACTGTACCTGCACGGCAGGAGGCATGCACAGGACTGATGGAGGCCGTGCATGCGCCTGTACTCGAGTGAGTCACGTGATGATACACGTCCGTCACATACAACTCCTGTCCACTGACCACTCAAGGCCGTTTCACACTGGCACCATATAGACGTCACTAAATATATAGCCTCTGATTATTATACTTTAAAGTGATGTAACAGGTTGAAGGCTTTATACCCCAGAATTTTCCAAGAATATGCCGTATG
>CM069134.1:133627124-133712124 GCA_035221665.1 Okamejei kenojei | reverse complement strand
TTTGTGAATGAAAGACAAACGCTGAATCAAATAGAAAAGGAATATGCCCAGTGCTGGAAACCCAATTTAAAAAGGAGATGAAAAGTTTAATGGAAGACCCCTTGGGACTGGCTGCACAAATAGATCAGTTCCTAGGGCCAAAAATGTTTTTATGAAAAATATTGAGTTGTTTCGAACAACCTCATTGAAGTAAGAATGGAACTAATGATATGTGTGTGTAAAAAATGGTTTTGTATGAATGAGGAAGTTTGTATATGTGATAGGTTTGTTTGCTGTGGGCCACATGTTGTAAGGGTATGTGTGTGTGTTCCTTTAAGAAGTTGTAAGCAATGGGGGAGGTTATTGTAAGGTAACGGACAACGCTTTGTATCATCGCAACTTAAAAAGGGGAAGTTGGAAAATGTAGGTTGCTTGGCTTCTATAGATTTCTTTTCAGTAAAGTTAATTTGGAAAATTGTTAGTCGTATGTATTTAAACTAGGAATTGGAATTTGGGAATTGTAGGGGGAATGGTTTGAACAAAATTAGAAATAAGTTAATTGCTGAACAACAAGCAGCTTTTATGGTTTGTTTAGATAAACATTCTGGTTGGAGAAGGGTAATAAATTAATGGGGCCCAGGAAAAAAAGAGGAGTTGGCAGACAATGATGTCGATACTGGGAAGTTTGTTTACTTCAGAAGAAAGGCAGATGGTCAGACAGGCGGGAATAAAGGTCTGGGATAAGGGGTTGTCGGCTGACGCGGGAGCAGGAGATGCAGGAGCAGAAAAATATCCCATCACTGCGCCGAATTGGAGTAACCAAACAGAGGAAGGAAGAAAAAGTATGAGGGATCTCAGGGAGATAATAATCAAGAGAATCAGAGAAGCCGTTCCCAAGGGACAGAATTTCGAACGGGCTTTTGAAAATCAGCAGAACAAGGACGAACCTCCAACAGTGTTCTTACAAAGATTAAGGAAGAATGTCCAGCAGTATTCGGGGATAGACCATGATACGACCGCAGGTCAGCAGTTGTTGAAGGTTAATTTTGTAACAAAATCATGGCCGGATATTAGAAAGAAATTGGAAAAATTGGAAGATTGGAATGAAAAACCATTGAATCAGTTGTTAACAGAGGCTCAAAAGGTATATGTAAGACGGGATGAGGAGAAACAGAAGGGAAAGGCAAAAATGATGTTGCAAGCAGTACAGCAAGGAGTACAGAAGGGGGGAATCGAAGGTTGATAGAAGGCCGGGTGCTCGTGGAGACCGGGGAAGAGGAAGCGGTAGTATTAGAGGACGAGGAAGAGGTGAATGGAGGGACCGAAGTTGGGGTCCCCGGGAAAACAAGGAGCAAGAACAGGAGGGTGGTACACGGGGCCACCCCGGTGTTATTATTGTAAAGAGCCGGGTCATTTCAAGAGGGAATGTCCCAAGCTACGACGGGAGGTGCAGTCGTACGCACTCATGGAGGAAGAATAGGGGAGTCAGGGGTTCCGCTCCCTGGGGTGTATGGGATACACACGGGAACCTCTGGTAAACTTGAGATTAGGACCCCAGGGAGAGGATATGATATTTATGGTAGATTCGGGAGCAGAAAGATCGAGTGTAACTAAGGTACCAGAAGGAATGAGATTCGGTAAAAAATAAGTTAGAATCTCAGGGGTAGAAGGGAAAGTGATGACATTACCCGAGAATCGGGAAACTATGGAAGATTTAATCTTGGTACCCCAGGCAGGGATAAATTTGATGGGGAGAGACTTACAAATCCAATTAGGAATGGGAACAGCCCCCGTAGGGGGACAGATAATAGTCCAATTGTATAAATTGACCACGGAGGACGAGGGAAGAATAGTCCCGCAGGTGTGGGCCAAGGAAGGAAACCGGGGTGGGCTGCAAATCCCACCCTTGAAAATAGCTCTGAAAAAAGAAAGTGAGATAGTACGGGTAAGGCAATATCCAATTTCTATGGAAGGAAGAAGAGGACTTCAGCCAATTATAGAGAACTTACTGAAGGACGGTATATTAGAGAGCTGTATGTCCCCATATAACACCCCCGTACTCCCCGTAAGGAAGACCGACGGGACGTTCAGATTGGTCCAGGATCTCAGGGAATTGAATAAGGTAGTTAGAACGCGACACCCGGTAGTCCCGAACCCGTATACCATAATGGGACGGATACCCCCGAATCACAAGTGGTTCAGTGTGGTAGATTTAAAAGACGCTTTTTGGAGCTGTCCCCTGGCTGAAGAGAGCAGGGACCTTTTTGCGTTTGAATGGAAAACCCAGAGACCCAAAGGAAACAGCAGTATCGGTGGACTGCACTCCCTCAGGGATTTACAGAGTCCCCGAACCTGTTTGGACAGATATTAGAACAAGTATTAGAGGACGTCCCGAGGACTGATGAGACACAGCTGTTGCAGTATGTGGACGACCTATTACTATCAGGGGAAGAAGAGGAGGCAGTTAGGGACGCAACAATAGCCCTCCTGAACTTTCTGGGGTAAAAGGGGTTGAGAGTGTCTAAAAGTAAATTACAGTTTGTAGAACGAGAAGTTAAATATCCAGGACACCTGATAAGCGATGGGAAAAGGAGAATAAACCCGGAAAGGATAGCGGGAATTACCGGACTGTCAATGCCGAAGAATAAGAAGGAGATTAGGAAGTTTCTTGGACTGATTGGATATTGTAGATTATGGATAGATGACTATACCCGACAGGTTAGGTTTCTATATGATAAATTAGGTGAAGAAACAACAAAGTAAAGTGGGAATCCGGGACGAACACCAGTTTAGGAAACTAAAGAAACAGTTTAATCACTGCCCCTGTACTGGCTCTCCCCGTCTATTGACCAGCCATTCCATCTTTTTTGTGAATGCAGAAAATGGAATTGCGCTGGGAGTACTAACCCAGGAGAAAGGAGGGAAGCGGCAGCCCGTCGCGTTCCTCTCCAAACTCTTGGATCCAGTATCGCGGGGATGGCCAGTATGTATTCAAGCGGTAGTGGCAACAGCAGTGTTAGTGGAGGAAAGTAGGAAATTGACATTTGGAGAACTCTGGTGGTGTCCACTCCCCACACGGTCCGGACGATATTAACTCAGAAGTCCAGTCGGTGGTTCGGATTCTAGAATCTTGAAGTATGAGGTAATACTTATGGAGAAGAATGAATTTGACCATAGTAACGGATAAAAACCTAAATCCCTCTCAGTTTTTGTACTCGGCAGGTGCTGAGCAGGAAGGAGAGTTATCAGAACATGATTGTAGTGAGATAATAGAACTTCAGACAAAGAGTAGGGAAGATTTAGAAGAACGACCGCTCGAGACAGGGGAAAGATAGTTCATTGATGGTTTCTTCCCGATGCATAGACGGAAAAAGGTATAGTGGGTATGCTATAATAACCGGAGAAGGGTTTGAAAAAGTAAGCAGGCAGGTTACCCAGGAAGTTGGTCCGCGCAAACGTGTGAACTGTATGCATTACTGAGGGCATTGAACTATTGAAAGGGAAAGAAGGAACTGTGTATACGGATTCCAAGTATGCCTTTGGGGTGGTACACACCTTTGGGAAAATCTGGAAAGAAAGAGGGATGATTACAGCTAGAGGGAAAGAGTTGGCTCATGAACAGTTAATTGAGAAAGCTTTGGAAGCACTAAAATTTCCAGAAAGAATAGCGGTGGTTCATGTAGCAGGCCACCAGAGAGGGAATTCGCTGGAAGCTAGAGGGAATAGGGCAGTCGATAGTGCCGCTAAGACAGCGGCGACGGAAGGAACGGTAAAAATGCTGTCTCTGATACCGTTGAGAGAGGGAATAGAGAAGATACCTGTATTCTCGCGGGAGGCGCTCCACGGACGGGAAGTGGTGGACGCCGGACGAAAAACAAATAATTACTAAAGGATTGACGAGGGATTTGATTAGCCAACTACATTCGCAATCACACTGGGGAGCTCAGGCTCTGTGCGACACGATCCTACGAACTTATGCCTGTAGAAGCATTTATACTTTAGCCAAGCAGGCAGTGTCTGGTTGTGTAGTGTGTCAAAAGGTGAATAAGAAGGTAATGAGAGCTGTCCCAGGGGGAGGACAACAATTGGCCATTAGACCCTTCCAGAGAATACAGGTAGACTTCACAGAATTACCAAAAGTACAGCAGTGGAAATATCTTCTGGTTATAGTGGATCACTTCACCAGGTGGGTAGAGGCATTTCCCACGATAAATGCCACTGCCCAGGCAGTTACTAAGATACTGCTGGAACAAATCATCCCACGATATGGAGTAATTGAATCCATAGACTCAGATCGAGGAACACATTTTGCTTCCAAGGTGCACCTATTAATTTGTCACGCCTTGGGAATAAACTGGAAGCTGCATACTCCATGGCACCCCCAGAGTTCGGGGAGAGTGGAGCGGATGAATGCCACTCTAAAAATGCAGATAACTAAATTAATGGAGGAGACGGGGTTACCCTGGACTAAATGTCTACCAATTAATCTATTGCGAATACGGACGGCACCACGAAAGGATATTGCGGTGTCTCCCTATGAAATGTTGTTTGGATTGCCTTGTTTTGGGAAGGTGGAAGGCACACCAACCTTTGAGGGAGGTGATGTATTCTTGAGGAACTATTTACTGGCAGTGTCCCGTTCCCTTACAGAATTAAAAGCGAAAGGATTATTGGCTCAAAGCCCGCCACTTGACTTTCCGATACATGCTGTAAAGGCCGGCGACTGGTACTGGTCAAAAATTGGAAGGAGGAGAAACTCCAGCCCAGGTGGACTGGACCGTACCTAGTATTACTGACAACCGAGACAGCAATACGAACAAAAGAAAAAGGGTGGACCCACGCGATCCGGGTTAAAGGACCCGTCGATCCACCCGTTCCTGAGGAGGAGGAACAGTGGATGGTGAAGCCGGGAAGTAAACCCCTAACAGTAATTTAAAAAAAAAGCATTGAATGTATAACTGACAGTATGAAAGGAGCAGTCGTGGTATTGTTTGCTTTGTATGTAATTGTTGTAAATGTTATCATCCTATTCAATACAGAGGGGTAATAACCAGATCATTTACCTATCATTCCCATGTGAACAAAGTATGCCATGACCAAAAGACTAGAACCATTTGTGAAGAGGGGGGAAAGGAGTATTTGATGGTAGGCAATAGGGGGTATATAGGGGAGTTTGGGCCCGTTACCTGCCCAAGGGGAGAGAGATGGGTTTGTGTACAGTTAGTTTTCCCTTCTCAGATCGTAAAATGGGCAATAGATAAGACGAAGGAGGAAGTAATAAAAGAGGTTACAGGAGTAGTAGTCACTAAGCCTCCCCCTCCCCCACCTACTCAGCCTCAAGTGCACCAGACACTGTACGAAGAGAAAAAGAAGCAGATCGAGATCCCTGAAGGAGAAAAAAAAACCTGTTTGTGGACTTGGCCATCCGGATAGCTGGAATCCTGAATGTGACTAACTGTTGGGTCTGCGGAGGACCACTGATGAATTCACGTTGGCCGTGGAGGGGATCCATTGTTGAAATATGGGACCTGATGGGGTGGAACCTGACAGTTGGACAAGACCGAGATCCCCAGGTATGGGTCCTGACAGACGCTCCGGTCGGGACTGAATGTATCGCTAGGCCCTGGGCAAAGGATGCCGTCCTAGTAGGCAGCAGCCCCTGCCAGCGCATCGTCACCCAGTGGCCAAATCAGTCCCGAGTGTGGTGGCCAGAGGAGCCTAAATGGTATCGAACTAAGAAATATGGGAAAAACTGCGGGGGCACTGGAAATGCTGGCAAAGCAGCAGACGCAGATGAGAGCATCGATATACCAGAACAGGTTAGTCCTAGATTACCTCCTGGCAGAAGAAGGAGGGGTATGCGGGAAATTCAACACTCTCTAATTGCTGTTTGAACATCGATGATAATGGACAGGCAGTGAAGGACATATCAGAAGGGATCCGTAAGTTGGCACATGTTCCAATACAAAAGTGAAATTCGATTATGGAACATAATGGTGGGATTCCATCCTCGGAGGAACATGGTGGAGAACGGTGGGACTCGTGTTTCTATGTGCAGGGGCTGGACTGATCTTTATCCCCTGTTGTATCCCTTGTTTTAGGGAACTTATTACCAGAAGTATAAGTGAGATGCAGGCTGTAGTCATGCCTATGGGAGAGAAAGGGGAAATACAGAAAATAATGATAATGCGGCCAGGGGAAGTTTATGATTTACAGGAGGAGAAGGTTAGGACAATGTTACGTCAGTTCGAGTTGAAGGAACTTAAAATGAGGGTTTAATCAGTGTAAGCGTAGCAAAAGAAAAAGGGAGGATTGTGAGGGATAAAGTGATTAAACCCTATTAAAGAAAGGAGTTTTAAAGAGAATTCAAACAGAGAGGGGCTGGAGAGAGGATTCTGACACAGCAGTGTCTGAAGGTTGCCAGACCCATCCATTGAGTCCTTGAGTAAGAAGTAAATAGCATTGTATAGCGGTAGAAGGGAGTGATGTAGAGAGATCCCTATCAATGGAATGGAGTGATAGATGGGACCCTTGTCACTATAAGCTTAGCTTTAGTACTGATATAGGAGAACTGAGAGGGTTCACTAGAAGGTGAGTAAAAACCTAGGCCAGGTCATGAGCAACTGAGCATGCTTAATAGAATAAATAATATTAAAACACACCCCTGGTCAAGAAATTGCTCATTACCATGAACATGTTTGAACATGCAATGTATGATATGGGAGGGTGCGAGGGGATGTACAGTGGGATGTACCTACAGATTGTGCACCTCCGACCCTGATTGGAGGAGGGTCCGGAGGGGAGGTTGAATGTAAGATTCTGTGTATAAAGGGGGATGATTTCTCTGGCTTCGGTGTGTCTCGAGTTGGAGAGGCACCCGGTCTGCAGACTTGTAAAATAAAGAATCTCTTGCTTCCAGGATTTAGTCTTTGAGCATTAATTGTGAGCATAAAGGGTATCTCACATTGTGTATCTCCTTTAAACTTTGCTTCTCTCACACCTTCATGTTCTGAATGCTTTGCTACCCTTCTGCTCAAAACATACAAGTTGGCAGCAGAATTAAGAAAAGAACGATGCTGGTCGGAGCTCTGGGGGTCGGCTGCAGGAGGTGCCCTCGGGCAGGGAGGCTGAGCGATGACCGCCAGAAGCGAGGGGAAGACGCGGTGATGGGCCGGTGATGAGTAGGCGTTGGATTGGGTCGAGTCAGTGGAGTGCACCATTGTAGGCCCTGCGGCAGCCTGGGGCTCAATTAGATCAGGCACTGCTGGAGGCCCTGCAGCAGCCTAGGGCTCAATTAGATCAGGCACTGCTGGAGGCCCTGCAGCAGCCTAGGGCTCGATTAAATCAGGTACCACTGTAGGCCCTGCAGCAGCCTGGGTCTCGATTAGATCAGGCACTGCTAGAGGCCCTGCAGCAAACTGGGTCTTGATTAAATCAGGCACCACTGTAGGCCCTGCAGCATCCTAGGTCTCGATTAGATCAGGCACCACTGTAGGCCCTGCAGCAGCCTGGGGCTCAATTAGATCAGGCACCACTGTAGGCCTTGCAGCAGCCTGGGGCTCAATTAGATCAGGCACCACTGTGGGCCTTGCAGCAGCCTGGGTCTCGATTAGATCAGGCACCACTGTAGGCCTTGCAGCAGCCTGGGGCTCAATTAGATCAGGCACCACTGTAGGCCTTGCAGCAGCCTGGGTCTTGATTAGATCAGGCACCACTGTAGGCCTTGCAGCAGCCTGGAACTCCATTATATCACCCACAGCTGAAGACCCTGCAGCAACCTGGGGTTCCATTAGATTAGGCACCACTCCAAGAGGCCAAGCATGTGGATCGGACACGGCCTGCAGGGGCACGGAACAGTGGAGGAGACCGACAACATCGCCGGGCCAGGTCGACCCTGCAACTTCCACCCAGTGCCGTTGACATGACAATGGCCCTTTGTGGCCAAGATAACACTCTAATTCTCTAAAATTTCAGACTTGAAGGGTTCAAGTTGTCACCTAAAATGCGGCAACTCTTGTGTACAAACTCGGTGTGGTTGACTGAGCTACAGGCTTAGTACCACAGGGGTTGTGTTAATGTGTTAGCCAGCCACAGACCTGGAGCTCTAAGTTCAATCCCCCCTTATGATAATTGGGCAGCACGGAGAACGCCAGAGAACCAGGTTCGATCCTGACTACAGGTGCTGTCTGTACAGAGGTAGTACGTTCTCCCTATGACCGCGTGGGTTTTCTCCAGGTGCTCCGGTTTCCTCCCACACCCCAAAGATGTACAGGTTTGTCGGTTAATCGGCTTTGGTAAAAAGTATAAATTGTCCCTCGTGTGTTGGTGTACGTGTGTGGGATGGTGCTAGTGTGCAGGGATCGCTGGTTAGCGCTGACTCTGTGGGACGAAGGGCCTGTTTCTGCGCTGTATCGCTAAACTGAACTAAACTCTTTTTCACACAGAGAGTTGTGAGTCTGTGGAATCCACTGCCTCAGAGAAGCTGGTTCTCTGGACGCTTTCAAGAGAGAGCTAGATAGGGCTCTTGAAGATAGCGGAGTCCGGGGATATGGAGAGAAGGCAGGAACGGGGTACTGATTGGGGATGATCAGCCATGATCACATTGAATGGCGGTAGGCAAAAGTGCTGGAGAAACTCAGCGGGTGCAGCAGCATCTATGGAGCGAAGGAAATAGGCAACGTTTCGGGCCAAAACCCTTCTTAAGACGGCGGTGCTGGCTCAAAGGGCCGAATGGCCTACTCCTGCACCTATTGTCTATTGTCTGTTGTCTTATCCTTAGTTGATTGTGCCTGACATATAGGAGGTTTGTCACTAAACTGTGAAAAAAAGTAAAGTATCACTGAACCATTAGACAAAGAGGAATCTAGCTGCACGGAAGGTGCCAGAATAGTTTACTAAAAATAGAAGGTGATGAGGGAGCAGGCCAGTAACTTCTGTTGTCATCAATCTCGATGTCTTTTAAAGGACAAATGCCAGGTATCTCCCATGGGCCCGGCCCAGAATAGGAGCAGGGATGTGGAGGAAGTTATTTGGAAAGCTTTCGTAAGGCATGTCACGGACACCAGGGGAGGGGAGGAGAGAGGGGGGGGGGGAGGGGAGGACACAATCATTCACTCCAGCAACCCTGCATCTCTGGGTGATTCTTCAGTAATTGCCTACTTATAAAGCCCTGTCCCACGGTGCGAGTTCATTCCAAGAGCTCTCCCGAGTTTGCCCTGATTCGAACTCGGGAGATTTACGGTAATGGCCGCTCGTCGGTACTCGGGGCTCTCGTGGACATTTTCCAACATGTTGAAAAATCTTCACCAGTCTTCCCGTGCTTACCTGCCGTTATCGAGTCTTCCCGAGTACCTGCCGTTAGCGTTACGAGCCGCTAAGAGACGTCCCCGAGCTCCGACGTACCCGTTACGTTCATTCTCCGTGCTGAACACGAGTTTGATTTTTTTTAAACTCGGGAGAGCTCTTGGAATGAACTCGTACCATGCGACAGGGCTTTTAAGTTTCTGGAAACCTGATTCTAAAACTTACATTTTTGCAACTTTGAATGTTGTTTCACTTAGATTAAATCTCTACTGTGGGAAAAATATGTTTGGCACAATCTTTTAGAGAATTTAATTTATTTTCTCCTCTTCTTTTTCCAGGTTGCCCATTGCATTCAGTCACATCCGTCGCATTTTTATGATGAACAACACTGTAAAATATAACTGATTTAAGAATATAAAATCAAATGTTTGTCGCAGTTATTTTCAAATTATAGAGTATCTTCCTCACAACATCTTCAGCTGAAAGAGACTTTGCACATTTCAGGTCTCTGAGGTTCAGTTTAGTTTATTGTCCCTTGTCACCGATATGCAGTGGAAAGAAAGCCTTTGTTGCCTTTCTGTTGACGGGGGGACCTCATTGAAACTTACAGAATAATGAAAGGCATAGATAGAGTGGAGGAGGAGAGGATGTTTCCACTGGTGGGAGAGTCTAGGACCAGAGGTCACAGCCTCAGAATTAAAGGGCGCTCTTTTTAAAAAGTAGGTGAGGAGGAACTTCTTTAGTCAGAGGTAGTTTGATCTGTGGAACTCATTGCCGCAGAGGGCTGTGGAGGGTAAGTCAGTGGATATTTTTTAGGACAGAGATAGACATAGATTAGAACAGGTGTCAGTGGTTATGGGGAGAAGGCAGGGAAATGGGATTAGGTGGCAGAGATAGATCAGCCATGATTGAATGGCGGAGTGGACTCGATGGGCCGAATGGCCTAATTCTACTCCTATCACTTGTAAACCTGTGACCTTACGACCAGTCAACGTAAAAACAAAACATGATTACAATCGAGCCATTTACAAATACATGATAAATGGAATAACATTTAGTGCAAGGTTAAGCCAGTAAAGTTCGATCAAGGATAGTCCGAGGGTCACCAGTGAGGTAGATAGTAATTCAGGACTGCACTCTGGTTGTGGTAGGATGGTTCAGTTGCCTGATCACAGCTCGGGCAACTCAGAGCCGCTGTGAGGCATTACCTTCTGCTGCGTTAAATAGTTCAAAGATAGACACAAATTGCAGGAGTAACTCAGCGGGTCAAGCAGCAGCTCAGGAGAAAAGGAATAGGTGATGTTTCGGGTTGAGACCCTTCTTCAAACTGAGAGACGGGGAGAGGGAAACTGAAGGGATGAAAAGGTTCGGACCAAATCAGAGCCGTCACTGATGGCCAACGAGCCCACAATGGTCTGTTGTGGGCTGTAGAGGAGGTGACAACGGGATAGGAAGAGTGAAACTAGTAGGACAATTAGGGTGGGGGAGGGACGGAGAGCGGGTGTTCCTTGAAATTAGAGATTTCAAGACTCATACTGCTGGGTTGAAAGCTGCCCAAACGAACTATGAGGCGCTGTTTCTCCAATATGCGTGTGGCCTCACTCTGACAGTGGAGGAGGCCCAGGACAGGTTCAAAGGTACTTTATTAGTCACATACACCAATAAATGCGGATTGCCATTGCAGCACATTAAAAAGAGAATACAACAAAACAATAATAAAGAAATTTAAACATAAAAAACGTCCCCCCACAATGGTTCCCATTATGAGGGAAGGCACAAAGTCCAGTCCCCGTCCCCATGTCCACCCATAGTCGGGCCTACTGAGGCCTCCGCAGTCGCCTTCATGGAGGCCCGATGTTCCAGGCCCTTCTCGCCGGGTGATGGTGCTCCGGCGTCGGGAGACCCCCCCCCCCGTCTTGGGAAATCTGAACGGCCGCTTCCTTACCGGAGACCACGGTTTCTGAAGCCGACAGGCCGGGCTGGACGGAGCTCCACCACCGGCGATCTCGGCGAGAGATCCCAGGCTCCTCGATGTAAAGTTCAGCGCCGCCGCCCGCCGCTGGCCGCTCCACACACCCGCAGCTCCGCGATGTTTCATCGCCGGTCCCAGCTCACCGGAGTTCCAGCGTGGCGACCCGGGCAAGGCATCGCCCCCCCCCCCCCCCCACCACTCCCCCGCAATAGCGCTCCAGTCAAGGGATATGGGGAGAAGGCAGGAACGGGGTACTGATTGGGGATGATCAGCCATGATCACATTGAATGGCGGTGCTGGCTCGAAGGGCTGAATGGCCTACTCCTGCACCTTTTGTCTTTTGTGTCTATTTTCGTTATAACTGTAAATGGCTCGATTGTAATTATGTATTGTATTTCCGCTGACTGGTTAGCACGCAATAAAAGCTTTTCACTGTACCTCGGTACACGGGACAATAAACTAAACTGAACTAAAGCAGCATCTGCAGTTCCTTCCTGCTCTCTACATATCTGGACATGAACACAGATAATACACATTTGTGCCGACACTCTCCGGCTCAGAAATAACCCGATAGTGATTAGGATTGGGGACTGTGGCTGCAATTTTACCATCTTTGGTCAGGGATCAGGGATCAGGGTAGGCCATTTAGGAATGAGACGAGGAAAAACATTTACACCCAGAGAGTTGTGAATCTGAGGAATTCTCTGCCACAGAAAGCAGTGGAGGCCGATTCACTGGATGTATTCAAGAGAGAGTTAGATTTAGCTCTTAGGGCTAACGGAATAAAGGGATATGGGGAGAAGGCAGGAACGGGGCACTGATTTTGGATGATCAGCCGTGATCACATTGAATGCTGGTGCTGGCTCGAAGGGCTGAATGGCCAACTCCTGCACCTATTTTCTATGTTTCTAAGTATCTAGAGTTTAATGATGTCCCTGAATAAGTTAACTTTGCAAAGTCCCAAGAGCCCATGTCTGAGCAGGATATGTGGGTGGCACCTCTCAGGGGAGCCAGTTAGAAAGTGTTCTTATTTTATTTCCCATGTTAATGCTACAAAATATCATTAATGTTCTCATTGTCTGAATATTCAGCCCAACATAAGAACATATTTCGCTTGAGTAGCTTACACCCCAGCGGTATGAACATTGACTTCCCTAACTTGTAACCCTTGCTTTCTCTCTCTCTCCATCCCTCCCCTTCCCAGTTCTCCCACCAGTCTCACTGTCTCCAACTACATTTTATCTCTGTCCCGCCCACTCCCCTGACATCAGTCTGAAGAAGGGTCCCGACCCGAAACGTCACCCATTCCTTCTCTCCAGAGATGCTGCCTGTCCCGCTGAGTTACTCCAGCATTTTGTGTCGATCTTCAATTTAAACCAGCATCTGCAGTTCTTTCCTACACATAAGAGCAGAACAGTTGCAATAATCGCATCAAACAATGGTTCCATTGCCCTTTATCATCACGTGTACCGAGGTACAGTGAAATTTGATTTACCATACAGTCATAACAAAAAAGCAACAAGGTACAAAACTACATTAAGATTATAAAGATTAAAGATTGACGAATAAATTTGACTTTGACATAAACAGCCACCACAGTGGCGTGTGGGAATCCCCAGGCCACAGGGCATTAGCAGAGACCCACAGCCATCAGTTCAATGTCCGGGCCACACACACACGCGCTCCTTCGCCGTGATGTGGACCAGATTTGTACCGACCGCTGTCACTCTCTCTGCAGTCCCTGTCCGCCCGAACAGTCAGAAAGCCGTCCGCACTCGCACCAGACTCCGGGATGTCCTCATGGAGCGGTGTCCCCGCATACACCGAGATCACGGCACTCACGGCGCTCTCTCCAAGTCCCCACCAGCGCAGGCAGCACGTCCATCTTGTTTTCCCGCAACCTCACATTCCCCACTGTGATGGAAGGCAAATAACCTTTAGTGAGCAAGGAAGCGAGCGGGTAAGTTCATCTCTGACCCCTCTCACCCTGGCCACAAACTCTTTGAATCACTTCCCTCTGGAAGGCGACTCCGGACTGTCAAAGCCGCCACAGCCAGACATAAAAACAGTTTTTATCCACGAGTAGTTGCTCTACTACTCAATAACCAAATATCTGTAGCCTCCTTTTGCTCTGGTATTTTATTTAATTCACATGTTTAATCAATAATGTTTTATTATTAATGTTTAATGTGTCATTCCTAACTGTCACTGTATGCCATGTTGTCACTTGTGGGCGGAGCACCAAGGAAAATTCCTTGTATGTGAATACTTGGCCAATAAACTTATTCATTTGTTCATTTATCTTCTACCTTGTGCCATAATTCAGAATCCAGACTTTTACTTTACAGAAACACACTGGTCCAATATGTGTTAAGACTAGGTCCCCCTCAGTTATCAGGCAACGGAACTATCCACAACCAGAGAGCGGTCCTGAACTACTATCTACCTCTTTGATGACCCTTGGACTATTCTTGATCGCACTTTGCTGGCTTTACCTTGCACTAAACATTATTCCCTTATCATGTATCTATACGCTGTAAATGGCTCGATTGTAATCATGTATTGTCTTTCCGATGATAGACACAAAAAACTGGAGTAACAGCGGGACAGGCAGCATCTCTGGAGAGAAGGAATGGGTGACGTTTTGGGTTGAGACCCTTCTTCGGCTGACTAGTTAGCACGCAACAAATGCTGTTCATTATTCCTTGGTACACGTGACAATGAACTAAACTGAAATGATTCCCTGTCTGAAGAAGGGTCTCGACCCGAAACGTCACCCATTCCTTCTCTGCAGAGTTGCTGCCTGTCCCGCTGAGTTACTCCAACATTTAGTGCCCATCTATGTGTTACATCTGCTACTTAGTTTAGAGATACAGCATAGGAACAGGCCCTTCGGCCCACAGAGTCCATGCTGACCATTGATCACCCACACTAGTTCTATGTTTATCCCACTTTCTCACGCACTCCCTACACACTAGGGCCAATTAATCTTCAAATCTGCATGTCTTTGGAATGTCGGAGGAAACCGGCGCCTTAAGCGAAAGAGCGTGCAAACTCCACGCTGACAGCATTCAAGGTCAGGTTCGAAACTGGCTCTCCGGTGCTCTTACCGCAGTGCCACCGTGTTATTGTTGATGATAGAACATTGAGCACAGAACGATACAGCACAAGAACAGGCCCTTCGTCCTTCACTGTCTGTGCTGAACATGAAGCCCAGACCAACTCTTACCTGCCTGCATATAATCCACACTCCCTGCTCACCCATTTACCTCTCTAAAAGGCTCTGAAATCCACCATCGCAATGCCACAAGCACCAACCTTGGCACAGTGCATCCCAGGTACTCACCACACTGTATAAAAAAACTGCCCCTCACATCTCCTTTAATGGTTAATTCTCAGGATGGCGGGACTGTCATATGCTGAGAGAATGGAGCGGCTGGGCTTGTATACTCCGGAGTTTAGAAGGATGAGAGGATATCTTATTGAAACATAAGATTATTAAGGTTTGGACACGCTAGAGGCAGGAAACATGTTCTCGATGTTGGGGAAGTCCAGAACCAGGGGCCATAATTTAAGAATAAGTGGCAAGCTATTAAGAACGGAGATGAGGATACACTTTTTCACACAGAGAGTTGATGAGTCTCTCTTTTTCACACAGAGAGTTGATGAGTGGAATTCTCTGCCTCAGAGGGCGGTGGAGGCCTGTTCGCTGGATACTTTCATTAGAGAGCTAGATAGGGCTCTTAAAGATAGCGGAGTCAGGGGATATGGGGAGAAGGCAGGAACGGGGTACTGATTGGGATGATCAGCCATGATCACATTGAATGGCGGTGCTGGCTCGAAGGGCCGAAAATGGCCTACTCCTGCACCGTATACTCTATTTTTAAAGTGAGCCTTGAAACTTCTAATCTAGAGACTATGCAGCTGGCTGAGTCTGCACTTGTGGAGTGATGGTTTCTTTGTTGTGTAACTCTGAAAACACAGAATTATTATAAATTGTAGAAAACTATTGTTAGTTGTAACATAAGTTAGTTGGTAAATTGCCTCTGAATGTGAAAGGACCTGAAGTCTTGCCACTGTTGCTATTCGTTGCCTGAAAGTCTTCTTTACCTCAGACCGATTGGGTAACAACAGTAGGTCCAGCTGCTCTTAAATAGCAGCAGAGGCTTTGTCCATTTATAGGAAGGTTGCATTGTGCGGCGTGGAATGTGAGGAGAATTGATACCGCGGCATACTTTAGGAGAGCTGGCAAGAGATAAAAGTCCTCTGTCCCTGGCTTGTGGTCCCCATTCTCTGCCCGGCCTCTCTCCCTTCCCCTTCTCTGTCCGTGGCGGCTCTGTCTCGCATCTCAACATGGCGCCCAAGAAACCAGATCCCAAGAAAGAGGAGCCAAAGAAGGAGGTGAAGCGTCCTGAGCCGGAGGTGCCCAAGGAGCCCGTGTTCGACCCCAAGACGGTGGCTGTAAGTTCATCTCCCCCCCCCTCCTCCCCCCCTCCTCCCCCCTTCCCCACCTCACAAGGGGCTCCTAAACAGATTCTCCCAGTTAGTCACTCTGCAAGTCAGGCAGCATCTGTGGAGCGAATGGGCAGGCAAGGTTTTAAGTGTGGACCCTTAGTGGTAGAGTCGCTGCATCACAGCGCCAGGGACCCGGGTTCGATCCTGACTACGGTTACTGTCTGTACGGAGTTTGCACGTTCTCCCCCCCGTGACCTGCGTGGGTTTTCTCCGAGATCTTCGGTTTCCTCCCACACTCCAAAGACGTGCAGGTTTGTAGGTTAATTGGCTTCGGTATAAGTGTAAATTGTCCCAGTGTGTGCAGGCTAGTGTTAATGTGCGGGGATCGCTGCTCGGCGTGGACTTGGTGAGCTAAAGGGCCTCTTTTCACGCTGTATCTCTAAACTGCAATAAACTAAACACTTCTTCAGACTCTGAAAGTGGCTGATCTGCTGACATTTAAGACAGTCTAAAGAAGGGTGCCAAACAAAAACATCGCTGGTACATTCCCTCCACAGACGCTGCCTGACCCGCTGAATTACTCCAGCACCTTGTGTCTCTTCAGAACCAGGGGCCACAGTTTAAGAATAAGGAGTAAGCCATTTAGAACGGAGATGAGGAAACACTTTTGCTCACAGAGAGTTGTGCGTCTGTGGAATTCTCTGCCTCAGAGGGCGGTGGAGGCCGGTTCTCTGGATACTTTCAAGAGAGAGCTAGATAGGGCTCTTAAAGATAGCGGAGTCAGGGGATATGGGGAGAAGGCAGGAACGGGGTACTGATTGTGGATGATCAGCCATGATCACATTGAATGGCGGTGCTGGCTCGAAGGGCCGAATGGCCTACTCCTGCATCTATTGTCTATTGTCTATTGTCTCATTGTCATGGGAAAAACTCAACTGAATGGAAAAAGTCACCATGTTATCCAGAGAAATACTATGAAGATTTTACTTGGAACCGTTTCAATTTCGGTTGAGGTGTTTCTCACCTACTGTGGATGGCGCAGCGGGTAGAACTGCTGCCTCACAGCGCCAGAGATCCGGGTTCAATCCTGACTATGTGTGCTGTTTGCACAGAGTTTGTACGTTCTCCCCGTCACCTGCGTGGGTTTTCTCCAGGTGCTCTGGTTTCCACCCACATCGGAGAAACGTTCAGGTTTGTAGGTTAATTGCCTTCTGTAAGTTGCTCCCAGTGTGTGGGAATGAAGTAGTGCACAGGACTAGGACTGGCACAGACTCGGTGGGGTGGGGACAATAGACAATAGACAATAGGTGCAGGAGTAGGCCATTCGGCCCTTCGAGCCAGCACCGCCATTCAATGTGATCATGGCTGATCATCCCCAATCAGTACCCCGTTCCTGCCTTCTCCCCATATCCCCTGACTCCGCTATCTTTAAGAGCCCTATCTAGCTCTCTCTTGAAAGCATCCAGGGAACCGGCCTCCACCGCCCTCTGAGGCAGAGAATTCCACAGACTCACAACTCTCTGTGTGAAAAAGTGTTTCCTCATCTCCGTTCTAAATGGCTTACCCTTATTTTTAAACTGTGGCCCCTGGTTCTGGACTCCCCCAACATCGGGAGCATGTTTCCTGCCTCTAGCGTGTCCAAACCCTTAATAATCTTATGTGTTTCAGTTAGATCCCCTCTCATCCTTCTAAACTGCAGGGTGTACAAGCCCAGCCGCTCCATTCTCTCAGCGTATGCTTGTATCCACACGGTATTTGACTGTATCCTCTCAGAGAGTCTGATTCCACGTTGTATCTCAAAACCAAACTAAATGTTTCCTATTAGAGGTTGTGGAGATAGGGTTGGGGGGAGGGGAGTGGTGGGGGTGGGGAGGGGGGAGAGGCTGAGCAGAGATTGTCAGTTAGTGAGGACCCAGGTTGTGAGGTGCAGGTCGGGAGAAGCAAGTGGTCGGAGCGTTGACTGGATCAGCTTGCTGCCATCAGATATCTGGCATTCGGAGAGAGTTAGACTGAGGTCTAACGGAATCAAGGGATTATGGGGAGAAAGCAGGAACGGGGTACTGATTTTGGATGATCAGCCGTGATCATATTGAATGGCTCGAAGGGCCGAATGGCCTACTGTACAGAGAGCAGTCGTGGTCAGGATTGGAGCCGGGTCTCTGGTGCTGTGAGGCAGCAACTCTACCGCTGCGCCACCGTCCGCTCTTCCTCCTGCCGTCTCTCCGTAACCTTTGACGCCCTTACTATTCAAGAGCCTATCAATCTCCGCTTTAAAAATACCCAATGACGGCCTCCACAGGCATCTGTGCCGGTGAATTCCACAAATTCACCACTCTCCGGCTGATGAAATTCCTCCTCATCTCCATTCTAAAGGTATGTCCTTTTATTCCAAGGCTGTGCCCTCTGATCCTAGAATCTCCCACTTGATCTGTCTGACACGAGATTCCATTTTGATATTAGTCACTGAATCTTAATCCCATTTATTTGCTCACTTCCAAAAAACAATGTCCCCACTTAGCACGAAAGCCCAGTTTAACAAACTCAAAGCATGAATGTGACTTTATTTTATTTGTTCCTGAAACCAGGAAGAAACGCACGTAGTTGTAATTTGAGGCCTAGATAGGGGAGACAATCAGAACCATTTTTTCCCAGGGTGGAATTGTCAAAGACTAGAGCCAAAGTTTAAGTAAGTAAGTAAGTAAGTTATTAAGTTTATTGGCCAAGTATTCACATACAAGGAATTTGCCTTGGTGCTCCGCCCACAAGTAACAACATGACATACAGTGACAGTTACGAATGACTCAGAAAACACTAAACATGAATAATAATAAAACATTAATGATAAAACACCATTGATCAATCATGTGAACCAACACAATACCAGATCAAAGGGAGGCAATTGGCTGTTGAGTGGAGCAACTACTCGTGGATAAAAACTGTTTTTATGTCTGGCTGTGGCAGCTTTGACAGTCCGGAGTTGCCTTCCAGAGGGAAGTGATTCAAAGAGTTTGTGGCCAGGGTGAGAGGGGTCAGAGATGATCTTGCCCGCTCGCTTCCTGGCCCTTGCAGTGTACAGTTCATCAATGGAGGGAAGGAGATGTGCGGGGCAGGTTTTTTTACACAGAGGGTGGTGGATGCCTGGAACACAGGTGGCTGCCGGGGATGGAGGAGGAGGCCGATACGAGTGGCTTGTAGATAGGCGCATGGATATGCAGGGAACGGAGGGATATGGATCACGTGCAGGCAGAGGAGATCATTTTTTTACATCACAGGAACAGGCCCTTTGGCCCACAATATCTGTGTTGAATATGATGTCAGGTTAAATTAATCTTTATCTGAGATTGGATTGGTGTTGGAGTCTGAAGAAGAGTTCCGACCTGAAACGTCACTCATCATTTTTCTTCAGAGATGCTGCCTGACTCGCTGAGTTACTCCAGCACTTTGTGAGCATCTTTGGTATAAACCAGCATCTGCAGTTCCTTCTGACACACCCTTTGATACCCTGCCTGGTGTCCCGACATCCTTCGCCCGAGCTACACATCTTTAGGATGCAAAAGAAAATTGGGACACCAGGTAGAACCACATGGAGCCACACAAGGATAGTGTGGACTCCACAAGGATAGCGCTGAAGGTTTGGTTTAGTTTAGTTTGGAGATACAGCGCGGAAACACACCCTTCAGCCCACCGAGCCCGCACCGACCAGCGACCCCCGCACACTGACACCAGGCACACACTAGGGACAATTTACACTTATACCAAGCCAAGTAACCCACAAACCTGTACGTCTTTGTAGTGTGGGAGGAAGCTGAAGATTTTGGAGAAAACCCACGAAGGTCACGGGGAGAGCGTACAAATTCCATACAGACAGCACCCGCAGTCAGTATTGAACCCGGGTCCCCTGACGCTGCAAGCGATGTAAGGCAGCAACTCTACCGCTGCGCCCCCGTGCCGCCCAGTCAGGACCAAGTCACGGTTTGTGTAGCTGAGGAGGGCTGAGCATTGTCTCCTCTCCCCCATGTTATCAAAGAGTCAGGTTGCCAGAATGTAATTAAAATGAAGAGGCATTTTGGCAACTTTTGACAAAGCACAAGGGAGATTCCCCCCCTGATAACACAGAACTGGAGTGAACAGGTGATCGATGGTCAGCATGGACCCAGTGGGCTGAAGGGCCTGTTTCCATGCTGTATCTCTACACTAAACTAAACTAAACTAAAGGAGCCTGTCCATAAATGCCAACACTATAACATAAACAACTCAACTACACTGCACTAAACAAAACGAAGTGGTCTGTTCAGTTACGTCTCACTGGTTAGACAATAGACAATAGACATAGAAACATAGAAACATAGACAATAGGTGCAGGAGTAGGCCCTTCGGCCCTTCGGCCCTTTGAGCCAGCACCGCCATTCAATGTGATCATGGCTGATCATCCCCAATCAGTACCCCGTTCCTGCCTTCTCCCCACATCCCCTGACTCCGCTATCTTTAAGAGCCGCCCTATCTAGCTCTCTCTTAAAAGTATCCAGAGAACCGGCCTCCACCGCCCTCTGAGGCAGAGAATTCCACAGACTCACAACTCTCTGTGTGAAAAAGTGTTTCCTCGTCTCCGTTCTAAATGGCTTACCCCTTATTCTTAAACAGTGGCCCCTGGTTCAGGACTCCCCCCCAACATCGGGAAGTTGTACAAATTAGTTACCGTGGCCCTCCCAACATTTTTCTACATTAACTACTGTAAATATCTAAAAGGAAACAAAAGGAACTGCTGATGCTGGAATCTTGAGTAAAGCAAAAAAGTGCTGGAGTAACATGGCAGGTTACTGCGTTACGCAATACAACTCTGCACTGACCCGAAACGTTATCTCTCCATTCTCCCTACAGATGCTGCCTGACCCGCTGAGTTACTCCAGCACTCTGTTGTATCTAAAGGGCCTGTCCCACTTTCACGACTAAATCCAAAAACCTCTGCCGAGTTTAAAGGACCTAAAAAAACAAAACAATGTTTTGGTAATCTACGAACTCCTACGACCTTCCACGAATATGCTCACGAACTGGAGTCACAGAGGTCACGTGCTGATGTTGACTTAAGTTTTCTTTTTCAATCACCTTTTTTTTCGTTCAGCTGCCGAGCTACGAGTATCCTCACGGCCTACTACGGTCTGCCCACGAACTAACTACGAGTAAAAAGTTGCAATTTCTTTCATCCCGATTTTTTTACTCGTAGACATTTTTCATCCGACTTACCTGATGCCCCGAGTACCTACAGCTGGCATTACGAGCCGCTAGGATATATCTGCGAACTCCTACGGCCACCTACGGGCTCGTTACGAACATTCTGAGAGTTTGAATCAAGGGCAAAACTTCATGAATTACCTCGTACAGTGGGACAGGTCCTTAAGCCTGCTCTTTTTTACTGTATGGGATTTCATGATGTTTCACAAGTTGCTTTTTTCTAGCTGTCATTTTTCTTCCTTTGGTGACTGCCCTATTGCCACTAGAGTCCTAGCCTCTCCCTTCCTCTATTTTACCACCTCTCCCTCTTTACACCCGCTACCCCCAAAAGAAAACCTCTGTGAACAAACCTTCGGTCCCCTGTCCTGATAGACCTTGATATGATCATGGCACAAATGTTGCTTAATAATGCTCAGGTATTGTTCCTTGACATGGCTTAAAGCACCGTGAAGATCCAGATTATTTCCAGCAAAGGGTCAGAAATGCTTTACTTTTGTCATAGATTCTTAGAGTCATAGAGTGATTCAGCGTGGAAACAAGCCCTTCAGCCCAACTTGCCCACACCGGTCAACATGTCCCATCTACACTAGTGGCTGTGTTTGGTCCATATCCCCTCCAAACCCCCCTATCCATGTACCTGTCTAACTGTTCCTTAAACGTTCCTCAACTACCTCTCTGGCAGCTTGTTCCATACACCCACCACCCTTTGTGTGAAAAAGTTACCCCTCAGATTCCTATTAAATCTTTTCCCCTTCACAAACCTACTGAATATCCTGTGGTCCTCAATTCCCCAACTCTGGGCAAGAGACTCTGTGCATCTACCCGATCTATTCCTCTCATGATTTTATACTCCATAAGATTATTGTGTTTACTTTAGTTGATAGATATATAGCATGGAAACAGCCCTTTGGCCCACCGAGTCCCTGTTGACCATAGTTCACCCATTCACTCTTGTTGTTTACTTCTTAGACTTTACTTTAGAGATACAGCGTGAAAACAGGCCCTTCGGCCCTCCCACCCCACACTAACCAGCGATCATTAATTTTATTCATTTCCATTTCATATTAATTATATTATTCATATTAATCATTCATTCAATTCATATAAATTCATCAATTCATATATATATTTAATTTATCATTTTTTTCTTTAAAATATATTATCATTATTTATATTATTTATCACATTAAAATCATTATTATTCCATATATTTATTATTTATTATTCATTCATACCATCATTAACACATATACAATATATATTTCATATTTTTTTATTAATCATGTCATATATTTAATTATATATACCATTTCAGATTTATATCATAATCAATAAACAATTCATTATTCATATATAATTTTTAATAAAAATGTAAAAATAAAATCATCAAGCTCATATTATCATATCATCAATTATATTATTTCATTCAATTCATCACAATTTCATTATATTTATTTTTATTTTTTTATATTTCATATTTTTATCATATATTTCATAATTTGATTTTATTTACATCATTCAAATATATATATATTTATTATACATAATTCATATTATATATTTATATTTTTACATATTTCAATATATCATCAAATATTTTTATTATCATCATTCATCATTTATTTATCATTGTATATTTTATTATCATTTCCATTTAATTTTTACAATCAATTACACAGATATTAATTTATACATATTTTATTTAATATTTAAAATAATTTAATATATCATTTACATAATTTATTTCATTTTCATATATTCATTTATATTTCCATTAAATCATATTTAATTAATAAATATATTAAAATTTTAATTTTTTTTTATTTTTTAATCATTATTAATCATTTAATACATTATTTTTTAAATTTTTTTAATATCAAAACATTTTTTTATATTCATTTCATATTAATGTCATTTCATCATTTAATTTATATTATATTTCATATTTTTATTTTATAATAATTTTTTCATCATCCATCATTTTATTTATCACCCAATATCAAATTATTTTTGTATTAAATATTTTATTACAATATTATTTTTTATATTTTTAAATCATAATATTTTTATATATTTTATAAACATTTTATTATATAAAATTAATATTTACATCTTAATCTTTATCATTATAATTGATTCATGATTTTATTTATAATTACATCATATATAATTTATTTATCAATCATGCATTAATATATTTTACATATTTTATCCTCATTTCATATTATTCTTTATTTAATTATCATACATATTTTAATTTATTATATTTCTTACATATCATCAAATATTTTATTATTTATATTTCAATAATTTATTCACATATATTATATATTTTATATATTTTATTATATTATTCAAATTATTATTTAATATATAAACATATTTTTCAACATAATTACTTCATTTATATTTCATTATTTTCATATTATTAATTATACATCATTCAATATTTTTCATCAATTCATTTCATTCATATTTTTTATATTTTTTACATTTTTTTTCATCATTATTAATTTTTTATAATCATCATTTTTCATTATATAACATAATATATTATATATTAAGCCATTATTCATTATTTGATTTTCAAGACAAAGTTTTACATATAATCATATATATTTTATATATATTATTCATTTTTATCATATTATATTTCATTATATTAAATATACATCATTTATCATTCATTCGATTATACCTATTAATTGATCATCATCATTTCATTCATTCATCCAACACACATAAATTTAGCATTCATCATATTAATATCATTATTTACCCCAATTAAATTAATATTAATCATAAATATTAAATCCATTCATATCATTATACATATGATATTATTATTAATTTGATTTATCAATGCTTAAATCAATCATTATATCATTCATTATATATACTTCATAATTTCATAATATATAGGATCAATATTATTCATTATTAATTTTATTTTTATTTTTTATAATTCATATTAAAATATATCATCATTATTTTTATGTGGTTTATTTTATATCATTTATATATATAATCATAATATATTCTTCATATTATAACATCAATCAATTATCATCATCATCATTAATATTTCATATATTTCATATTACATATATATATTTCATGCATTCAAATTTAATTCAATTCATTTCATCTATTGTTAATCAACATTAATATCAATCATTTACTATCATATTATCAATATATTCATTCATATTCATTCATATCAATTTAATCATTAATCAATTTTATTTTTAACGATCATCCATTATCTTATAAATTCATTTATTTATATAATATCATCATCTCATTAAAAAATAAAAAAGTATGAATGAACAAACCATCATGATATCATACATCACAACCATCATAGACCAATTCTAATACAATCCAAACAACAAAAGGATTCCACCACCACCAAAACACACACACTCAAAATCCAAACAGACACCAAACAAACACACCATAGCACACCACAGCAAACACAAGAACACCAACCATCCAATACACAACAAACCCCCCCACCCACAACCCAAAACCACCAAACCAACCTACCCACAACAACCCAACACATACAAACAGAACCACAACACAACCACCACACATCACACCACAAACCCACACCCCCAAAACACCACAAACCACGGCTACAAAAAAACCCCACTCCACCCAAACACACCCAAAACATCCCCACACCACAACAACCCACCCACATCCAACACACCTCCTCCCAACACCACCCACCACCCCAACAAACCACCAACATACCATCACCCCAAAAAACCACCACACACCAACAACCACCCCAAACACCACCACACCCCAAACACGACCAATAGGGACATACCACAAACCACACCATATATCCCACAACAACCTCCACACCAAACCCAAACCACCCCACCAACACACCCAACAACAAAAACCAACAATCACAAACACTACAACCACCCATCCACACACCAACACTACCAACCAAACACAAACCACACACCACACAATAACAACCAACCAAAACACCACACCAACACACCAACCACAAACAAAAAAAAACATATAACAAAACCACTCAACCAACTCCACAATAACCACCAACCACCTCACATAACACCCACCTACAATCACAACACAACCTTAACACAAAACAACAATAACAAAACAAAAACCACACAAAAATCAAACACAAAACACAAAAAACACAACACACAAACAACCACAACACACCAAAAAAAAAAAAACAAAACACAACCAAACCACCACACTAACCAAACAAACAACACTAACAAACCACACACACCAATACCACACCACAAACCAAAATAACAAAATAACAAAACACCACCACCAAAACAACATACACTCCACAAAACAAACAAAAACACTCCACCAACACAACAAAAAAACAAAAACCATCCACAACAAACCACCAAACACAACAACACAATCACACAAACACAACCACACCAACAACAACACACCACAACCAAACAAAACAACCACAACCTCCAAACCTCAAAACAAACATAATACAACACAAATAGCCACACACAACACAACCCAAAAAAACAAAAAACACCAAAACCAACACCACCACCACCACAAAAACAACACCAAAAAACCACACCAACACAACACCACAAACACAACCACCACACCAAACAACACAAATCACCCAACAAACAACCACACAAACCAAACAAACAAACACAACTCACCACCAAACAACAACAACCCAACATCCACACAATAAAAACCCAATACCAAACAAAAAACCACACCAAAACCTTCCCAATAAAAACAACACCAAAAAAAAAACACTAACCAACAAAAAAACCAGAACACCGCACAGTACATACCATAAAACAGAACAACAAAACCACAAAACCGAAACCTAATACACCAAACATAACTACACACATTCAACAACACACAAAACCCAAAAAAAAAACACACCAAAACAACTCCAAACAAAACCCCCCCCCACCTCAAACCATCAGCAATACAAAAACAAAACAAACACACACCCAACATAAAAACAAAATCCACAAAAAAATACACAACACCAAACAAACAAAAACGCAAACAAACAACCAAAATAAACACAAATCCAATTAACAAAAAAAAAACACATACTACCAATAACAAACAAATAAAAAAATACAACAAATCAAAACAACATAACAATAACCCACCAATCCATCAAAACAAAACAACCCACCCAAACAAATACTCAGTACAGACAACAGAACAACCAAACACCAAACCATCACAACACCCACCATACCATACCCTATCTCAATACCAACCCCCACCAATCTCACACAAACTAAAAACAAACCAAAAAATTGGCACAGACCACCAAAATACTACACCACCAACTGCAACACCAAAATAATAACAATCAAACCAAAAACACACAACAAAAACAAACAAAGAACAACCCAGACTAATTATCGCAAACCCACAAACCCCAATACCAAACAACAATAAATACCAGCAACCACACAAACCTTCAACCAACACAAAGACAACCAAAACCCACAAAAACAACCCCAACAACCTCCAAACAAAAAAAATTCCACAAAACAAACAAACAAATCCCACCACACCACAAATCCCAAACAACACAACTACACACCAAAAAAAACCCCCCAAAAATCCACAAAAAACAATAAACACACATAACACACAGCCACACACACAAACCGACAACACTCCACACAAATTACAATAAACATCAAAACAAACACCCAGCCATATAAACCCATAACCAACACAACCAACAGCCACAACCAACACACACACGAATAGACCCCCAACACAACACACCACCCAATCCAGATCGCACCACCAAACCAAAACTACAACACCAGCCATCACCACCAACCACCACACAAACCATAGAAAACCAAATCCAGACCTCCACCAATAAAACCAAAAAACACACACCACTCACTACCACATACACAGACCAAACACCACACCAATACACAACAAACAAACACAAACACACCCAACCCATTCACTCTTGTTGTTTACCTTCTTTAGACTTTACTAGCGATACAGCGTGAAAACAGGCCCTTACGCCCCTCAACCAACCAAACCCTACAAACACCACACAAACAATCAAATAAACCCAATGCACTAACCCTATCCAGAACACTAGTGGTCCAAATTACACCACTAACCGAAAACAATACCCTACGACCAAGCACGTCAATGAGTAGTGGGGGAACCCAGATGCAACCCGGAGACACAACCACACTAGACACGGTGAGAACGTGCAAACACCACACAGACAATCACACGAAGTCAGGATAGAACCCGGGTCTCTGTGTCGCAGACAGCAGCAGCACACCCGCTGCGACGCCGTGTTTCTTTTCCGTTATTCCAATCATGTATCAATAAAATGATTTTTACAAGTATTTTTTTTAAAATGATAAACATTACACTATAACGCAAGAATCCATTCTTTGCAGGTTGAATTCACCGCAACGCAGAAAAAAGGTGAGGGGGTCGTCTCGTGACTGCAGTGTTGTGCGTGTTTGCATTATTACCGAGGATTGGAAGGCATGATGCTCCACTAGGCAACCGTAGAGAGTTACGCAAACATTACTCTCATAGCCCGATCCACCCTATGCAGGCCCTCGCGAATGTAAAATACCCATTTGATCCCACTACCCTTCACTTACCCATCGCCCACAACTTTTTCACCTACTTTAACTTTAGACGTTAAAGTATACAGCGCAGAACAGGCCCTTCCGGCCCATCGAGTCCGCGCAACACCACGATCACCCGCACATTAACACTATCCCTACCACTAGGGACAATTTACATTTTTTTTCCCGAAGCCAATTAACCACAATCCTGCCACGCCTTTGGATTGAGGAGGAAACCGGAGCGCCCGGAGTAAAATAACCCACGCAGGTCACGTGAGAAATTCAAACTCCGTACAGACAGCACCCGTAGTCAGGATCGAAACCCAGATGTCTGGCATTGTAAGCAGTCCCGCCACTGTGCCTGATGCCAAGGTATGACCAATAAGGAGGAAAGCGGTACGAATTCGCCGCTACCTCACACATGCTAAGCGAGCGCTCTAAAAGACCAAGTTTGAGCTAATTTTGAGTGCCCCAACAAGCAAAGAAGACTAGAACTCCCCCATATTCTGAATCCGACTTTCTGTCCTGGGCCTCCTCCATGATCAGAGAGAGTCCCACACAAATTGGAGGAGCAGCATCTCAAATTTTGCTTGGTAAGTTTACTCCCCAGCGTATGAACATTGACCTCCAATTTCAGTAGTCCGTGCTTTCTCCGTCTTCCCCCTCCCCTTCCCCGGCTCTCACCACAGCCCACAGTTTCCGCCTCTTCCTTTCTTCTTCCCCCTCCACCCGCCAACGGCCCACCCCCACATCAGTCAGAAGATGGGTCGCGACCTGAAACGTCACCTCTTCCTTCGCTCATTAAGCTCCCCACCCGCTGAGTTTATCCAGCAATTTTTGTCTACCTCAGAATCAGGGACAGTTTTCTTCTTCCCTGCTGGCAATCGGGCAACTCAACCATCCCACCACAACCAGAGATGGTGCGACCAACTATCTACCTCACTGTGACCCTCAGACTATCCTTGATCGGACCTTTGCTGGCTTTACCCTTGGCACTAAACATTATTCCCATATCATGTATCTGTATAGTGTAAATGGCTCTATAGTAAACCATGTATAGATATTCCGCTGACTGATAGCACGCAACAAAGCTTTCACTGAACCTCGATACACGTGACCACAACTAAAACTGAATGCTCCAGCACTTAGCACCTCCAGGCATCGAGAGTGTTACTGCAAACATACTGCTCATTGCCCCATCAAACCCAGCGCTCCCGAAATGTAAAATCCATGTCGAAGGGTAAGACACAAAATGCTGGAGTAACTCAGCGGGACAAAAGGCAGCATCTCCGAGAGAAGGAATGGGTGACGTTCGGGTCAGACCTTCATCTAGACCGAAACGTCACCATATCCATCTCTCCCAGAGATTCTGCCTGACCCGCTGAGTTACTCCAGCATTTGTGTCTCCCTTCGATTTAAACCGCATCTGACAGTTCCCCTCTGACAAGTCTCATTTTCCACTGCCCTTCTCTTTACCCCATCACCCACAATCCATTTCACCTATCAATTATACAGCACATTGTTGAAATTGGGTTTAAAACAAAAAAAAAAAATTTTTATTGAATCTGCTTCCAGCCACCACTTACATGCAGTTGCGTTCCAATCCAACCTAGCAGCTACTCTTACCATTATATGTTAATATTATTCCTGATGACATTATAAGACAAAAGTCGGTGCAGGCACAAAGGGCTAAATGGCCCCCCTCCAGTGCCTAAATGGCCTCCAACCGTGTCCAATTTTCTATGTTTCTAATAGACAATAGACAATAGGTATAGCAGTATGTCCATTCGGCCTTTCGAGCCAGCTAAACGCCGATTCAATGTGATCATGCTGACTGATCATCCCCAATCAGTACCCCATTCCCTGCCCTTCTCCCCCATATCCCGGACTACCGCTATCTTTAAGAGCCTATCTAGCTCTCATCTTGAAAGTATCCATAAAACGGACTCCACCGCCCTCTGAGGCAGAAGAAAACCAACAGACTCACAACTCTCTGTGTGAAGAAGATATTTATTGAAGGACTCTCTTAGTAAAAGGTGTTTCTCGTTCCCGCTGCTCTAAAAGCTATACCCTTATTCGTAAACTTTTGGCCCCTGGTTTCTGTAGCCCACCCAACATCGGGAAAAAATCTTCACAATGGCATTAAATCACTGACTTCTGGTTTGCGTGATTTCAGATTGTATCAAATACAAAGATACTTGGACAGATACATGAAAGCAAGTGAACGTGGGTCACATTGGCTGGCATGGACAAGCTGGGCTGAAGGGCCTTTTCCGAGAGCTATGTGGCCCAGACAATACAAAGATGAAGGGATCGTTCTTTTAGGATGGAGATGAGTAGGAATTTTTTTCATCAGATGGGTGGTGAAACAGTGGAATCTATGCCACAGAGGGCTGCGGAGACCACAAGTCGGAGTGATAAATTTTAAGGCGGATATAGAAAGATTATGATTAGTTACGGGTGTCAGAGGTTTTGGGGAGGAGGCAGGAAATGGGGTTAGGAGGGAGAGATAGAATCAGCCATGATTGAATGCGGAATAGACTTGATGGCCGAATGGCTGATTCTGCACCAACCACATGAACCCTTATGGTGGGATAAAGCTGAAGAGAGGTGGGAGGGAAGGGACGAAGATTGGCAAGTGAAAGGTGGATACAGGTGATGAACAGAGCAGAGGGATCTGGAAGCGTAATACATAGTTCCCTGAAATTGGTAAAACGGAGGTACCAAGTTGATGACTCAGGTAGAAAGAGAGGTGTAGCGCAGAGTCAACAATGAGTGCAGGAACTTGTACATTTGTTCTTGAAATTACATCGCAGTCCGACAGGGAAATGCCGATCAGGGGGATCTAGGAGTGCAGGTACACAGTTTCCTCTAGAAAAGTGTCCCCCACACGAAAATATAATCTGAAATCAAAGAGCGGTGGGGCCTTAGAACAACCATCAACGCATAATAAATAAATTGTGAAGGAAGGCGCTGAAAAGACTTATGATAAGAATATCAAGAGAGATCTTAGGACATAGAATCATAGAAAAAGGCGCAGAGGAGGCCAAAAGCCCCTCGAGCCTACACTCGCATGGAGAACATGGAGCAGCCTCCGTGCCGAACCAGAAGCCAACGTAAAGGGCCTGTATCACCGTACGAGGTAATTCAAGAGTTCTCCCAACCCCTCCCTAGTTTCCCCTGATTCGAAACTCGGATAAATGCGCAATATCCGCTCTGAAGGCGTTTCCCGAGTACCGCCGATGGCGTAACGAGCCGCAAAGGGACGTCCCGAGCTCCGACCAAGCTCTAAGATCATTCTCTGTGCTTACCACGAGTTTGATTTCATTTTTGAAACTGCGGGAGAGCTCTTGAATTTCCTCGACAGTGGACAGCCCCTTTAAACTAGTCTCCTCTGCCTGCACGTGATCCGAAACCCCTCCATACCCCTGCATAACCTTGAGCCCATCTCAAAGCTCAAACCCCACTATCGTAACAGCCGCCACCACCCACCATACCAGCGCCCACCATCCACTGTGAAAAGAAATTCCTCGCACATCTCCTAAAAAGACAATAACTAGGAGCAGTGGCATACTTCCACGTGGCTGATAAGATTCTAATCCTCAAAGCTTCCGAGATGGCGCCAGGCCAGACCACTATCTGCTGTCCCGGCCACAGAAGCAAATCAGCAATCGCACATTACAATCGCTCCACACTTACATCTCTAATCAACAGCAACTTTTCAACTAAATGTTATTCCCATACATAAAACCAATAAACAATAGATCAATATACAACAGGTCAGGAATCGGCCATACCGGGCCCTTCTAGCCAGCACCGCCATTCAATGTGATCATGGCTTACCTTCCCCAATCAGTACCCTCCTTCCTCCCATACCCTGACTCCGCTATCTTTAAGCGCCCATCTAGCCTCGCTCTTGAAAACATCCAGAAGAACCGCCTCCACCACCCCGCCCTCTGAGTCAAGAATTCCACAGACACACACTCTCTGTGAGAAAAAGAGTTTCCTCTCTCCGTTCTAAATGCCTTTAATAAAATATATATAATTAATAAAAAAATATTAAACTTCAATTCAAATACTAAAATAAAACAATATTATAAAATTAATTAAAAAATGATAATAGATAAAAAAAAACAAAAATAGATTTAAAAAGAAATAATTTAAAAATTAAACATAAATGAAAACCAACAATTATACGATACATATAATACCCCTAAATATACCAAAAAATCAACAACTCACCACCACCACCCACACCTCACACATCCCACACCAACCCACCCTCCCCAACTCAAGTCCCTCCAAGATCCACCACCCCCTAACAACCACACACCCTCCATGCAACCACCCCCCCACCTCACCATCCAAAAACCCCACCTACCTACAACACACCCTAGGCCAACTCACCCACAAACACCTCCACCCCCCAACCCCAACACCCCACCAACATACCCCCCCACCCATCAACCCACCCATCCACAAACCCCACCCCACTTAACCTCACCCCCCCAACCCCCCCCCCATCAACCCCCACCACTCACAACCCCCCCCACCACCACCAAAGCTAACCAACGTGACACCCATAACAACCCCCCGTACATGTGTCTATCACACCGTTGTGTGGGCACCCCTACCGCCAACACACCTCCCCACCCCACAACAACCCAACACAAACACCCAACAATCAACCAAACCACTACCCCGACCCCCACCCAACCACCACCCACAACTCACCCCCCACAACGCCCACCCCAACCACAAGCCCCACCACACACCCCCCCAACCCCCACCACACCCCCATCCCACCAACACCCCACCAAAACCCACCACCCACCCCAACACCCACCCCCCTAGCCGGAACCCCCCACCCAACATATCAAAACCCCAACCCACCCCACCCCCCACAAACCAACACCACCCACCCCCACCCCCCCCACCACATAACAACCCCAAACCCACAACAACACCCCAACACACCCCCCCACCCACCACCACCACCCCCATCTTCCCCTCCACCAACCACTCCCCCCTTACACGCACCCACCCACACCCACCACACCACCCACAACCTCACTCCACCACCCAACACCCCACACAACCCCCACCAAACCAACAAAACTTGAAGGCCCCATGATCGGACACCCCCCAACATCGGGAACAAGTAAACGAACAAAAGAAAATGGCCTCCGAATGAAACCAGATGTCTATCCCCTGACTGGAAAGCGCGCAACAACAGCTTAACACAGCACGCTCGGCAACACTAGACAATAATCTTAACTGAACTGCAAGACCTAAACCCAGCCCACACACATCCCCATTGCTCTTTCCCAAACATGTTCCCCAAGCCAAAGCTCTTCTTCATCTCAGATTTCAAGGAAGCTCTTTATCTTGTTAGAACAGCGACGCACCACACAGAGATGAAGATCACCTACGCCCATCGGGACGTGATGCGAGCCCTGGTCCCGAACCCGACCAACGCCGAGGTGTTTGTGGCGCTCGTCAGACCAAACAGAAGGTAGGTGTATTAGAAAGAAAATCGAGAGTCAAGTGTGTTTTATGTTTAAGAAAGAACTGCGAGGTGAGGCTTAGATAGATCTATGGAGGAAAGGAATATGTGACGTTCAATGGGCGAGACCCTTCTCAACAGAGTGAATTATTGTCATATGGTCGCAAACGTAATATGTAAACCTAGTACAATAGCGGTAGAAAGAAGTATCAGGGCGAATGGCCTACTCACAGCACTATGTCTAATGTCTGAAAAGGAGCATCTAGTCAAGTGATCAAGACTGTCTAGACCAGAATAAAGCTACGTCTACCCACTCGATGTTATAAATCCCCTACTGCATTTAATCCCCGGGGGCAGCAATACCAGATGGAGATCATTCTGATCCTGGAACCAGACTGATTCCAGGGATGTCAGGACTTACATACGAGAAAGACTGGATAGACTCGCTTTACTCGCTAGATTATTATGAAGACTGCAGGGGAGTCTTAAAGAAACTTACAATATTTCTTATGGGTTTGGACATCAGATGCAGGAAGATTTTCCCGGTGTTGGGAAGTCCAGAACAAGGGGTCACAGTCTAAGGAAAAGGGGAAATTCCCATTAGGACAGAGATGAACGAAAACATTTTTTCACACAGAAGTGGTAGTCTCTGGAATTTCTCTGCCACAGAAGGTAGTTGAGGCCTGTTCATTGGCTATATTTAAGAGGGAGTAAGGGAGTTAGATTCCCTTGAGGCCTTACAGGATCAGGGGTAAGGAGAGAGAAGCAGGTACAGGAATACTGAGTTGGATGATCAGCCTGATCATATTGAATGGCGGTGCAGGCTCGAGGGCCGAAAGGCCTACTCTGCACCTATTTCAATGTTCTATGTTGCAGTTGTCGAGACCTGGTGAATGCCAGCTTTAGAATAATGTGTCCATTTCTGCACCATGTTATAGGAAAGTATTGTCAAGCTGGAAGGTTTCCAGAGAAGATATACGAGATGTTGCCAGGACTAGAGGGTGTGAGCTACAGGAGAGGTTGTGGCAGCAGGACTCAATTCCTTGGAGCGCTGAAATGAGGTAGAAATAAAGAGTAGAATACAATAATGAGAGGAAAAGATCGAGAAATGCCAGTCATCTTGCCCAGAGAAAGGGGAAACTAAGAACCATAGAACATAGATATAAGGGAGAAGGGGAAAAGATATAATAGGAATCAGAGGGTAACCTTTTCACAGAGGGTTGGTGAGTGTACTGTAAGCAAGCTGCCAGACGCGTAAGTTGAGGCAGACTATCACCCGCCCCAAACAAATTTAAGAAAACAGTTGGACAGGGTATTGGATAGGACAGGTTTGGAGGGATATGGACCAAGACAGGCAGGTGGGACTAGGGTAGCTGGGACATTGTTGGCCGGTGAAGGGCCTGTTTCCACACTGTATCACTCTATGCCTCTATGACTCTAGATAGTGGTAAAGATGGCATATGGTATGTTTCCTTTTACAGGTTGGGGCTTTGGGTATTGCTCAGCTTCTCCCTACAGCTCAGGCCCTCGAGACCCGATAACATCCCTGCACACCTTTCAGCTTCACAACATTCTTGCGATTGTGCGTTGTGGGCCGAAGGGCCTGTTCCTGCGCTGCTCCTTGCTATGTTTTATGTTCTACACACTCTCAGAACTAATAACTCACACGCCTTTATGAGCATGTTATAAGCCGGTGTAATAAGGTTCTTCAGTTTGTTATAGTATGGCCAGTTATGGACAGACTCCTTTAGTTTAGTTTAGTTTAGTTTAGAGATACAGATAAGTCCGCACCGACCGGCGATCCCCGCATACTAGCACTACCCTACACACACTACGGACAATTTTTTTGATATTTGCACCAAGCCAATTAACCTACAAACCTGTACTTGTGAGTCTGTGGAATTCGGCCTTCGAGCCAGCACCGCCATTCATTGTGATCACGGCTGATCGTCCCGTTCCAGCACTTTGTGTCTATCTTCGGTATAAAGCAGCATCTGCAGTTCCATCCTACACATTGTTGCCTTACCTTCTGGGTATTTCTAGTACTTTCTGTTTTAATAACTGTGTCAGGCAATGCCAAGGTGGATAGACAATTGACAATAGGTGCAGGAGTAGAGGCCATTTGGCCCTTCGAGCCAGCACCGCCATTCAATGTGATCATGGCTGATCATCCCCAATCAGTACCCCGTTCCTGCCTTCTCCCCATATCCCCTGACTCCACTATCTGTAAGAGCCCTATCTAGTTCTCTCTTTAATGTATCCAGAGAACCTGCCTCCACCGCCCTCTGAGGCAGAGAATTCCACAGACTCACAACTCTCTGTGTGAAGAAGATATTTATTGATGGACTCTTCGTGCAATGCTGAGGCTGGTTATAATGAGGTTATCCTTTGTAAGTTAATCCTTTGTCATCTTCATTTATCCCCCAGAACTGAACTCTAAGATGTTGGACTTTGACACCTTCCTGCCCATGCACCAACACATCTGCAAGGTGAAGGACCAAGGAACGTACGAAGACTTTGTTGAAGGTCTGAGAGTCTTTGACAAGGAGGGTAACGGCACAGTGATGGGTGCCGAACTTCGCCACGTATTAGCCACGTTGGGTAAGTACCTGAGGACAGACAGGTAAAGGTGTGGATTGAATATCAGGTAGCAGTGTGAGATGCTTCACTCCTAAGCCATGATCCCACCGCAGTTCAGAAGAAACGAGTCGCGAGGATGGCGGGACTGTCATACGCTGAGAGAATGGAGCGGCTGGGCTTGTACACTCTGGAGTTTAGAAGGATGAGAGGGGATCTATTGAGACATATAAGATTATTAAGGGTACACAAAAGGCTGGAGAAACTCAGCGGGTGCAGCAGCATCTAAGGAGCAAAGTAGATAGGCAATGTTTCGGGCCGAAACCCATCTTTAGACCTTTCTTCTTCACTATTAAGGGTTTGGACACGCTAGAGGCAGGAAACATGTTCCCGATGTTGGGGGAGTCCAGACCCAGGGGCCACAGTTTAAGAATAAGGGGTAAGCCATTTAGAACGGAGACGAGGAAACACTTTTTCACACAGAGAGTGGTGAGTCTGTGGAATTCTCTGCCTCAGAGGGCGGTGGAGGCAGGTTGTCGGGCTACTTTCAAGAGAAGACCCCTGGCTCTTCTATCTTTAAGAGCCCTATCTAGCTCGCCCTTGAAATTCACCATCTCCGTATTTCCCTGCAGACCTGCATTTTATTCTCTCTCACACCTATCATCTTCACTTTGATTTTGTTTTGCTATTTAATTAGATTTAGGGGATAATCTTACTGTCAACAATTGATCTACATGCAAATTGGGAGATGGCAGGAAGCCCAAATAAACTCTGCTGAACCTGCATCAAGGGGCGAGAGTGTGTACTGTCATTGTCACAAGCTCAGAAAATGGAACAATGACATTCTTACTTGATGCAACACAACTGGCCCTTAAACATAATAGACAATAGGTGCAGGTGGAGGCTATTCGGCCCTTCGAGCCAGCACCGGCATTCACTGTGATCATGGCTGATCATCCCTAGACAGGACAGGTAATACATAACAAAGCACTCAATGAGGTAAAGATAGGCACAGTAACTCCAGCGGGACAGGCAGCATCTCTGGAGAAAAGGAAGAGGTGACGTTTCGGGTCGAGACCCTTCTTCAGACAATAAATTCAATGAATGAATGAGGCTAAATACAGGTGCAACAAAACCCCTCATAAGATCAAAAGTGATAGGAGCAGAATTAGGCCATTCGGCCCATCAAGTCTGCTCTTCCATTCAATCATGGCTGATCTAACTCTCCCCCTCAACCCCATTCTCCTGCCTTCTCCCCATACACCCAGACTAATCAAGAATCTATCTATCTCTGCCAAAAATATCGATTGACTTGGCCTCCACAGCCTTCTGTGGCAATGAATTCCACAGATTCACCACCCTCTGATGAAAGAAATTCCTCCTCATCGCCATCCTAAAGGGAGGTCCTTTAATTCTGAGGCCGTGACCTCTAGTCCTGGACTCTCCCACTAGTGGAAACATCTGCTCTATCCAAGCCTTTTACTATTCAGTGAGTTTCAGTGAGGGCACCCTTCACCCTTCTGACCTAACCTGTGTCCTTAATGACTTTTTAATAATCCTGCCTCAAATACCTCCTCCGGCAAGTCGTTCCAAATTCCCACCACCCTCTGAGTGAAAAATTGGTCCTCAGGTTCCTTGCCCATCTCACCTTAAACCTACAGTATGTCCTACTGCTGAGAGAATGGAGCGGCTGGGCTTGTACACTGTGGAGTTTAGAAGGATGAGAGGGGATCTTATTGAAACATATAAGATTATTAAGGGTTCAGACACGCTAGAGGCAGGAAACATGTTCCCGATGTTGGGGGGAGTCCAGAACCAGGGACCACAGTTTAAGAATAAGGGGTAAGCCATTTAGAATGGAGACAAGGAAACACTTTTTCACACAGAGAGTTGTGAGTCTGTGGAATTCTCTGCCTCAGAGGGCGGTGGAGGCCGGTTCTCTGGAAACTTTCAAGAGAGAGCTAGATAGGGCTCTTAAAGATAGCGGAGTCAGGGGATATGGGGAGAAGGCAGGAACGGGGTACTGATTGGGGATGATCAGCCGTGATCACATTGAATGGCGGTGCTGGCTCGATGGACTGAATGGCCTACTCCTGCACCTATTGTCTATTGTCTATTGTCCTCTGGTTCTCGATTCCCCTACTGATGGTAAAGGGCTCTGTACATTCACCATATCTATTCCCCTCACGAACTTCATACATTTACAGCACCATGCCAGTAAGCCAGTCCATGTCCGATATATTTCTTACATTTCTGTCCAATTGCAGGTGGACAATTGGCTGCGACTATCACCATGGTTACTGGTTATGGTGGGTGCCGGGAACGCACTGCCACGGGTGGTGGTGGAGGCTGATATAATAGTGGCGTTAAAAACGTTTTAGATAGGCACATATTGAAGTTGAGTATAGAAGGTAGATAAGGTGGTCAAAAAGGCTTCTGGCACATTGGCCTTCATCAGTCAGAGTATCGAGTATAGAAGTCGGGAGGTCATGCTGCAGTTGTATAAGAAGTTGGTGAGGCCACATTTAGAATATTGCGTTCAGTTCCGGGCACCACGTTATAGGAAGGATATTGTCAAGCTGGAAAGGGTGCAGAGAAGATTTACGAGGATGTTGCCAGGACTAGAGGGTGTGAGCTACATGGAGAGGTTGAATAGGCTGGGTCTCTATTCCTTGGAGCGCAGGAGGATGAGGGGTGATCTTATGGAGGTGTATAAAATCATGAAAGGAATAGATTGGGTAGATGCACAGAGTCTCTTGCCCAGAGTAGGGGAATCGAGGACCAGAGGACATAGGTTTAAGGAGAAGGGGAAAAGATTTAATAGGAATCTGAGGATTAACTTTTTCACACAAAGGGTGGTGGGTGTATGGAACAAGCTGCTAGAGGAGGTAGTTGAGACTGGGACTATCCCAATGTTTAAGAAACAATTAGACAGGTACATGGATAGGACAGGTTTGGAGGGATATGGACCAAACGCTGGCAGGTGGGACTAGTGTAGCTGGGACATTGTTGGCTGGTGTGGGCAAGTTGGGGCGAAGGGCCTGTTTCCACGCTGTATCACTCCATGACTCTAAGACACATGGTTATGTTGGGAATAAAAGCTGTGGATCACATGCAGGCAGAGGAGATTAGTTTGTCGGCATCATGTTCAGCATTGACATTGCGGGCCGAAGGGCCTGTTCCTGTGTTTTGTGCTGTTCTATGTTCTGTCATCGTAAGGAAAAATTCCACTACTTTCTGTCTCTTGTTGTGTTCACTAAAAAGCAGGATGAGTTTACAATCGATAAGAATAGTTTCTGGAAATAAAAGTAAGTCTGTTGCTAACCCCTTGCCTGTGTGGGTTCAAACTGCCCATGGTTATCTCCGGGCTATCCATTACCCTGAATGCTGTTATAAAAGAACACAGGTCGAATATAAATATAGAACTGATACATAAAGTCTTCAAGGCAACCTAACAAATGAGTGGAATAATGGTGACGCAGCGGTAGAGTTGCTGCCTTACAGCGCTCACAGCGCCGGAGACCCGGGTTCGATCCCGACTACGGGCGCTGTCTGTACGGAGTTTGCACGTTCTCCCCGTGACCTGCGTGGGTTTTCTCCGAAAACTTCGGTTTCCTCCCACACTCCAAAGACGTGCAGGCTTGCAGGTTAATTGGCTTGGTATAAATGAAAAAATAGTAAAAATTGTAAAAATGTAAAAATTGTCCTTAGTGTTAATGTGCGGGGATCGCTGGTTGGCGCAGGACTCGGTGGGGCGAAGGGCCTGTTTCCGCGCTGTATCTCTAAATTAAACTAAACTAAATAACTCGGCAAGTAAGGTAGTGAGATGAACACGGAAAGGGCAATAGTTGGCGTGGGTGGAATAGATCCTGCTTGAGTCAATTGCTTTTCTTATCTTTGCTTTTTGGTTCTGAAAGAGTTCCGATTGAAAAAGATTAGAGTCAGGAGTTAGCACAGTGGAAGAGTTAGGCTCTGTCACGGAGAGAGATTAAACCCAAACTGGGCGCTGATCCAGGCTACATGGCTGGTTCTATTCTTGGTCGAGATGTGAATTTAGCTCATTCGGAAAATCCTCTAATATGGATGAGCAGCATCACTCTGACCACTTGCCCTTGGATGGGCTGAAGGGGACGTGCTTTAACTTGCACCTGTCGGGGGCATCTGCCAATTTAATGTGATGGGGAGGCGGGGAGGGTGGGGGGGAGGGGTTGGAGGGGAGAAGCTGAAACAAATAGCTGTTTTTGGAAATTAGGTCACAGTACCTAAAAAGGGAACGCATCACGAACATCACGAACCAATTGGCTGCCCAATATCAGTGACAATGGCCTGAAGATATATCAATAACAGCTATGACCTTCGCAAATGCATGATAAACAGCAACAGCCTCAGTTTAGTTGAGTTTAGTTGGGGATACAGCACAGAAACAGGCCCTTAGGCCCACCGAGTCCGCACCGGCCAGCGATCCCCGCACATTAACACTATCCTCGGGACAATTTACATTTTATACCAAGCCAATCGACCTACAGACCTGGACCGTCTTTGGAGTCTGGGAGGAATCCGAAGATCTCGGAGAAAAACCCACGCAGGTCACGGGGAGAACGTACAAACCTCCGTACAGACAGCGCCTGTCGTCAAGCCAATCGAACCAGGGTCCCTAGCGCTGTAAGGCATAACTCCACCGTGCTTCACTATCAGTTACCAGAAACAATGGCTGCAATTTTTATTCCTTTTCATCTCTATCTTTAGTTCATTTGTGAGACTATTTATACCCTCAGGAATGAGAAGATGCCATTCCTAAACAAGCCTGGTCCTTTGTCATCGATCAGTCTCATCAAAACCACATCTCAGCACATATGCATTCAATGTGTTCAAGAGTGAGATAGATTTAGGTCTTAGGGCTAAGGGAATCAAGGGATATGGGGAGAAAGCAGGAACGGGGTACTAATTTTAGAAGATTAGCCATGATTATATTGAATAGCGGTGCTGGCTCGAAGGGGCCGAATGGCCTACTCCGGTATCTATTTTCTATGTTTATATGTTTCTAGCATAGGCCACAACAAACACTTTTCATGTACGGACTTGCTGGAGTTTAGAAGAATGAGGGGAGACCTCATTGAAATATACAGAATAGCGAGGGGCTTGGATAGAGTGGATGTGGAGAGGATGTTTCCACTAGTGGGAGAGTCGAGGACGAGATGTCATAGCCTGTACTCGCTGGAGTTTAGAAGACTGTGGGGGGGACCTCATTGAAACGTACAGAATAGTGAAAGGCTTCGATAGATTGGGTGTGGAGAGGATGTTTCCACTAGTGGGAGAGTCTAGGACTAGAGGTCACAGCCTCAGAATTAAAGGACATTCTTTTATGAAAATGGGCAAAAATTTCTTTAGTCAGAGGGTGGTGAATCTGTGGAATTCTTTGCCACAGACAGCTGTGGAGGCCAAGTCAGTGGATATTTTTAAGGCAGAGATAGAAATATTCTTGATTAGTACGGGTGTCAGAGGTTATGGGGAGAAGGCAGGAGAATGGGGTTAGTAGGGAGAGATAGATCAGCCATGATTGAGTGGAGGAGTGGACTTGATGGGCCGAATGGCATAATTCTACTATTCCTTATGTCCTAAACTAAACTAAACTAAACTAAACTGATTTAATAGACAATAGACAATAGGTGCAGGAGTAGGCCATTCGGCCCTACGAGCCAGCACCACCATTCAATGTGATCACGGCTGATCATCCCCAATCAGTACCCCGTTCCTGCCTTCTCCCCATAACTCCTGACTCCGCTATCTTTAAGAGCCCTATCTAGCTCTCTCTTGAAAGTATCCAGAGAACCGGTCTCCACTGCCTTCTGAGGCAGAGAATTTCACAGACTCACCACTCTCTGTGAGAAAAAGTGTTTCCTCGTCTCCTTTCTAAATGACTTACTCCTTATTCTTAAAGTGTGGCCCCTGGTTCTGGATTCCCCCAACATCGGGAACATGTTTCCTGCCTCTAGCGTGTCCAAACACAAAACAATTCAGTGTGAGATATGTCGCCATGACCTTCGTCACTTTCTCGGCTCCAGCAGCTTCCGCTCCATGAGTAGTTTAAGATTCACGTGCGTGCGTAGGGGGGAAATGAGAGGAGAGTGAAAGTGAAACTCGGAATCTGCAGCCATTCATAAGGTCATATGTGATAGGAGCAGAATTTGGCTGCTCAGCCCATCAAGTCTACTCCGCCATTCAATTATGGCTGATCTATCACCCCCCCTAACCCCATTCTCCTGCCTTCTCCCCATAGCCTCTGACACCCATAATAATCAATAATCCATCTATCTCTGCCTTAAAAATATCCACTGACTTGGCCTCCACAGCCTCTGACTAAAGAAATTTCTCCTCATCTCCTTCTGATAAGAACGTCCTTAAATTTTGAGGTGATGACCTCCAGCCCTAGACTCTCCCACTAGTGGAAACATCCTCTCCACATCCACTCTATCCAGACCTTTCACTATTCTGTACATATGATTCAATGGTGAGTAGAACATAGAGGAACAAAATAGGTGCAAGAGTAGGCCATTCAGCTCTTTGAGCCTATTTGATGTGATCATGGCTGATCATCTAAACTCAGTACCCCGTTCCTGCTTTTTCCCCATATCCCTGGATTCCTTCAGCCCAAAGCGCTGAAGGTTGTTGAACGATTAACCATGATCACAATGAATGGCGGTGCTGGCTCGAAGGGCCACATGGCCTACTCCTGCACCTATTGTCTATTGTCTATTGTCTATTGTCTATTGTCTATTGTTCCTAATGAGGGCTCAGGCTTGCTCCTGGTACATGGTGTCAGTTTTCCGATTCTATCCACAGGTGAAAAGATGACGGAGGAGGAAGTGGAGCAACTGCTGGCTGGACAAGAAGATGCAAACGGATGCATCAACTATGAAGGCAAGTTATTAACATCAACGTCAAGACCAGGGTTCATCAGGACACAGAGAGCGGGCTTTGTTGTACAGTCTTGAAAGTCCTAGGGTCGCACAAATACACATTTCAAATCGGGACCCTTCTTCAGACTGACTGTGGTGGGGGTGTGGGGGGGAGAGGGGAGGTCTGGATGAGAGGACAAGACAAAGCCTGGGGAGTGATAAGTAGATGCAGGTGAACCAGGGAGGGTTGTGATAGGCGGATGGTTGGACAAAGACGAGGGATGAAAAGGCGGAGGGTGCGGGACAAAAAAGTTTGAAGAGTTGCGGATTGTGAAGCTGGAGGAAGGAAGTTCGGTGGGAGTTGGAGGGCGAGGGGAGGAATAAGTGTGATGTCAGGTGGGGCACAGGGGTGGGGGGGGTAGAAAGGTGTGAGGAGAAACAAGGGGGGGGGATTGGATAGTTACTTAATATTGGAGAGAATTCAATGTTCATCGCATTGGGTTGAAGCTGTTTTCAGACGAGCGTAAGTTGAGTGTTGCTCCACCATTTCAAAATGTCTCCCAGGTTTTCTGCCCTGATTAGCATCCCGTGACTCCAGTTGGAGACTTAAGGGCCTGTCCCACTTACGCCACCTTTACAGGCGTGATAGGTCGCCGAAATCTTTAACATGTTGAAAATTCAACGGTCGTGAGAGGTCTCCCATGGTCGTGAGAGGTCACCCGCGACATGTCACCAGAGGCCGCCTGTACGGTCGTGGGAGGTCTCCAAAGAGTCTAGGCGTCTTTCTGGTCGCCGCTGAATTTTCAACATATTGAACATTTCGGTGACCTATCACGGGTGCCGGCAGTCGCCTGTAAAGGTCACGAATGCGGTCCAGGCCCTTAAGTGCCTTTACCCAGAGGGCGGTGAATCTGTGGAATTCTTTGCCACAGACGGCTGTGGAGGCCAAGTCAATGGATATTTTTAAGCAGAGATAGAAAGATTCTTGATCAGTACGGGTGTCAGGGGTTATGGGGAGAAGGCAGGAGAATGGGGTTAGGAGGGAGAGATAGATCAGCCATGATTGAATGGCGGAGCAGACTCGATGGGCCGAATGGCCTAATCCTGCTCCTAGAACGTATGAACATGGTTGTTGGGCAGAGGTGACATTAGCATTGGTTGTGATGTTCTTCTGTAGTTGGGTTTCCAGCTGCCACTGACTACAAACCCCACTCACCCAACCTCTCCAACTGTTCTGCTTCGCACAAAGAAAAACAAGCCCCTCAGTATTACACAAGGTGGCGTTGTCTTCGATAAATCAGCGGATACAGACAACAGAGTTTGATTCACTAGGTATTTTATTACACAACCAATAAGGCACATCCAATAGACAATGGGTTCAGGAGTAGGCCATTCGGCCCTTCGAGCCAGCACCGCCATTCAATGTGATCATGGCTGATCATCCCCAATCAGTACCTCGTTCCTGCCTTCTCCCCATATCCCCCGACTCCGCTATCTTTAAGAGCTCTCTCTTGAAAGCATCCAGAGAACCGGCCTCCACCACCTTCTGAGGCAGAGAATTCCACAGACTCACAACTCTCTGTGTGAAAAAGTGTTTCCTCATCTCCGTTCTAAAGAGCTTACCCCTTATTGTTAAACTGTGGCCCCTGGTTCTGGACTCCCCCAACATTGGGAACATGTTTCCTGCCTCTAGCGTGTCCAAACCCTTAATAATCTTATATGTTTCAATGAGATTCTCATCCTTCTAAACTCCAGAGTACACAAGCCCAGCCGTTCCATTCTCTCAGCATATGACAGTCCCGCCATCCAGGGAATTAACCTGGTGAACCGACGCTTGTCCCCGTATATGCCCGTACACACTCGCCAAACCCCGGGTACACAGCAGAGCAGGCCGCAGGATGTTTCTGTTGCTGGTCATCTGGCACCGTTTGCAACACGGTCCATGGTCCACGGCTCTCTCCCCGACAGGGCGCCCAGCTCCATCCTTCATGGCATTACTCATCAGGTCAGACCGCGCCACCACCCCCTCCCCGAGCCAAGCATAAGCCCCCCTTGTCTGCAACGATTCTGCGAGACTTGCGACAGGGGGCACGGGTAGCCTACCCAACTATTGCTGCTGTGCTTTGCTCAATGAATGGATGAATAAGTTTATTGACCAAGTATTCACATACAAGGAATTTGCCTTGGTGCTCCACCCGCGTGACAACATGACATACAGTGACAGTTAGGAATGATACATAAAACATTAAACATTAATAATAAAACATTATCAATTAAACATGTGAATTAAATAAAATACCACAGCAAAAGGAGGCTACAGATTTTTGGTTATTGAGCAGAGCTACTGCTCGTGGATAAAACCTGTTTTTATGTCTGGCTGTGGCAGCTTTGACAGTCCGGAGTCGCCTTCCAGAGGGAAGTGATTCAAAGAGTTTGTGGCCAGGGTGAGAGGGGTCAGAGATGATCTTGCCCCAATAACGCTACCCTGTCCCATGGAACGGTGTGAGAAGAGTCAGATTTTCTCAGGAATTGTGTGTGGGTGCAAGGTCAAGGTCAAGGTCAAGGTCAGACAATGTGCGTGGGTGCAAGGTCAACTCTGGGAGAGAGTGCGTTCAAATCTTGTTTTCGAAAGGTTTGGAATGCTGTGCTGCCAATATGGCTATTAACCCAATTTTAGCTGAAATGGTTGGGCCTGTCCCACTTATGCGATTTTTTTGGCGACTCGCCAGCACCCGTCATAGTTGCAGCAGGTCTCCGAAAATGTTCAACATGTTGAAAACCCAGCGGCGACCAGAACAAGGTACGACTATTTGGGCGACTACTCAGGACCGTACAGGCTTCACCCCGTCGCCTGTGCGGTCGTGAGTCGTCTCCTCAATCGCCCAAAGAGTCGTAGCGTCTTTCTGGTCGCCGCTGGATTTTCAACAAGTTGACATTTTTCGGCAACCTATGACGGGTGCCAGCGGTTGCCGAAAAAGTTGTGAAAGTGGGACAGGCCCAATACACTGCAGGTGGTTGTGTTTGTGGTCAGGGAATATTCAAACAACAAAATAATTAGACTGCGTTGAATTCTTTAATTTTAAGTAACCTCTAATAACCTTGTCTCACACCCTCCTTCCTTGCCCCCCCTCCCCCTCTCTCTCCCCATGCCCCACCTAGACTCACATGTCTCTTTCCTGACCTCTACACCTACATTCCTTCACAATTCTAAACTCTTCAATCCCTTTGTCTCACACCTTCTTTAAAATCTCTGTCCATTGTCCAAACATCGATTACCTGCCGCGCTTTGCCCTGCTCCTCACCTCTCTTCCAGCTTTCCTCCCCCCCAAACCAACCACCCCCCCCAACCCTCCGAAATCAGTCTGAAGAAGGGTCCCGACCCGAAATGTCACCTATCCATGTTCTCCACAGATGCTGCCTGACCCGCTGAGTTACTCCAGCACTCTGTGAAACGTCACCTATCCATGTTCTCCACAGATGCTGATGATGGCTGCCATAACCTCATCACTGAGACCCGCTTAAAATCGGTAGAAGTAGGGTTAAATCGTTGATAAACACTGCTATATCAACTCTTCCACATATGACCTTTATAATCTATTGATTTCTCTGTTTATTCCATAGCTTTTGTAAAACACATCATGGCTGGCTGAGAGTCGGGAGCTGCTGACGAGCATGTTACCTTTGGTGAGGAGACCGGCCCATTATAGTATTTCGCAGTTGGTGTTTTTATGTTTACTGTGAAACTCTTGATGTTGTGTCTTATCTTTATCTGTGTGCTGCAATGGCAAGTCAAATTTCACTACACCAATTGGTGTAGGCGACAATAAATGTCCTTTTCCTTTGTCCTTATCCTTTGATATTGCTAGTTAATCGTTATTCATTTGATATCCATTATGACCAAGGTCCAGTCTGTTGTTAGACTCCTCCATGAGCTGGTGGGAGTTAATTGTAAGGTGGTTCAGTGGTTGAGCTCCTGCCTCACAGCGCCAGAGACCCTGGTTCGATCCTGACCACGGGTGCTGCCTGTATGGAGTTTGTACCTTCTTCTCGTGGCCATGTGGGTTTTCTCCGAGATCTTCAGTTTCCTCCCATACACCAACGATGTACAGGTTTCTTTGTATAGGAAGGAACTGCAGATGCTGGTTTAAACCAAAGATAGACACTAAAAGCTGGAGTAACTCAGTGGGACAGGCAGCATCTCTGGAGAGTAGGAATGGGTGACGTTTCAGGTCGAGATCTGGCCTTGTTCCCAATCCTACTCTCCAGAGATGCTGCCTGTCCCACTGAGTTACTCCAACTTTTTGTGCCTATGTATGGGTTTGTAGGTTAGATGGCTTGGTATAAATGTAAATTGTCCCTAGTGTGTATTAGTGATAGTGTTAGTGTGTGGGGATCGCTAGTCGGTGCAGACTCTGTGGGCTGACGGGCCTATTCTGCGTTGTATCTCTAAACTAAACTAAGCGTGGCTGGATGGCTCTTCCAGACACCTCCTCCACAAAAAACAGTCTCGAGGCAATTCTGTACACTCCAGGTGATATAGTACAAGGGGGTTAATTAGTCCTAGTTCAATTCTATCTAGGGGAAAATAAATGGTCGGCACGGACTGGAAGGGCCGAGAGGGCCTGTTTCCGTGCTGTAATTGTTATATGGTTATATGGTTAATTACAAACTGGATATCTAACTATTGATGAGTGAAATTAGGGCTGTATCTCTAAACTAATCTAGACTGAATTGCCCTGAATGATCTGCATGAAAAATGTAGTCATGTCAGATCTAAAATGTGAGACGGGTGGTGCAATGATTAGTTATGAGTAAGTTGTGTTTAGTTTTGGTTTAGCTTTAGTTTAGCGATACAGCGCGGAATCAGGCCCTTGGGCCCACCCAGTCTGCGCCGACCAGCGATCCCCGCACACTAACACTATCCTACACTAGGGACAATTTTTACATCTATACCAAGCCAATTAACCTACAAACCTGTACATCTTTGGAGTGTGGGAGGAAACCGAAGATCTCGGAGAAAACCCACGCAGGTCACGGGGGGAACGTACAAACTCCGTACAGACAGCACCCGTAGTCAGGATCGAACCCGGGTCTCTGGTGCTGTAAGCGCTGTAAGGCAGCAACCGTGCAGGAATTTTCTCTTCGCACCAGGAGGTACCTAGTAGTAGCCATGTCATGTGTTTCTAAATTGCTTTCTTGCTTTTCTTACCATTAATTTTCTGTTTGCATTTTTTTCCAAGACTTCTCCAGACTTGCCCTCCCTTGTGACTGACAGGACCTTCATCCGTACACCCCTTGTTGATCTGAACAGCCCTCAAATTCCATTCAACATTGGTATTTGTGAAATGTCTTGTGAACTGAAACCTTTCTGTGAATCTGTCAGTAATTAACATTAAGGATTTCCTTGTATTGCCCCAAAATAATTGTTCTCTGTGTTAATAAAAGTATCCTCTCAAATGATTGAAAGTAATATTGTGTTATCTATCTATCTATCTATCTATCTATCTATCTATCTATCTATCTATCTATCTATCTATCTATCTATCTATCTATCTATCTATCTATCTATCTATCTATCTATCCATCCATCTATCCATCTATCCATCTCCAAAATTCTGATATTGTGCTCTTCCAGTTTTCGCTGTTTTTCTATTTGCGCAAAAATGTTACGAATAGTACTATGATTTTTGCCAGGTCACTCACCGTTCTCCTGTGCTGTGAGTGCCAGGTCACTCACCGTTCTCCTGTGCTGCGAGTGCAACAAGGTTCATTCCAATCAGTGGTATATTTTAAAAGTTATCGAGGTTTAAAAATCTTAAAAACGCACGTGCACAGATTCCTTCAGTCAGCGCCACACAGATTGGTCTCTTCTCCTGTCACTCAAGCCACGGCCTAGATGGCAACGCCCCTTCCTGCATCACCGGCAGCAGCCTGTCCTGCCTCACTCATAAACTCCTCTCTGCCCTCCTCACAGTAACTGAGCCGGTGTGGGCAGAGGGAGAGAGGGAGGGAGAGTCGGGTTGCGGGTGGCCAAGCAGTTTGCGCGGAGTTCGAGTGACTCACACACGCACACGCACACGCACACAATGCAAACTGGTCCAATCGTCAAGTCAATGGGATCTAAACCACAGCTCATAATGAATGACCTGTGGAGGAAGGAACTGCAGCAGATGCTGGTTTTTATGGAGGGAGGGAGAGAGGGAGTGACTGAGGGTAGGGGAAAGGAGAGGGAGGGAGGGATTGGGGGAGGGATTGGGGGAGGGGAGGAGGACGGGAAAGATCCTAGGGAGGTAAGGAGAGATAGTGGGGGGATTGAGGAAGAAGAAGGGGTAGGGAGGGAGAGGGGGAAAGTGGAGAGGTGAGGAGAGTGGGGGAGGAGTGGGGAATAGAGGGAGAGCAGGGCAGTGGGGGAGGTCAGTAGGGATAGTGGGGGGGATAGGGGGAGGTGAGGAGTGGGGATAGAAGGACAGGAGGAGGGTAGGGAGGGGAGAGGAGTTAGGGAGGGAGGGAGGGAAGGAGTGACTGAGGGTAGGGGAAAGGAGGGAGGGAGTGGTGAGGGAGGGATGGGGAGGGGAGGAGGAGAAGGGAAAAAAGAGGGAGGGGAAGAGGAGGGGGAGGGAGTGCTGGGGGATGAGAAGTCAAGTCAAGCCACTTTTATTTCTGCAGAACATTTAAAAAACAACTCTCGTTGACCAAAGTGCTTTATATTGGTGGAGGTACTAACGTTATACAACAGTGGTTCATAGATTAAGTACATACATAAATACATACATATAGCCCTACCTCAGAGGACGTCAAGAAAGGCTTGAGAGAAAAGATGAGTTTTAAGTCTCGACTTAAAAGAGTCGATGGAGGGGGCAGTTCTGATGGGCAGAGGGATGTTGTTCCACAGTCTAGGAGGGGAAATGAGCCGCGCCTGCGCAGTTGGGGGCTATGCGTGAGTGGTGCATTATTGCATTGGGGGGACGGGTCGCATTGGGGGAACGGGTGAGTGGTGGAATATTACATTGGGGAACAGGTTGCGTTGGGGGACCAGGCCTCCCATGTGACAGGGACCCAACGTGTCCCACTTAGTCTGGTAATTATCCTAATATCGAGAAACTGAGCTGGAGTAGTCATCGACAAAATGTAGCAGACACAGGAGGGGGCAATGAAGGGCATTGGGCCAACTAATAGAAATAAAGTACATTGAAGACATGCACAATATAATATACATTGTATAATAATGTAATATATGATATCATAATATAATATACAATATAATTATATATGTGTGTGTGTGTGTGTGTGTGTGTGTGTGTGTGTGTGTGTGTGTGTGTGTGTGGGGGAAGAAACTGCAGGTACTGGTTTAAACTGAAGAGAGACACAAAGTTAAAGCCAGTTTCTTTGATCAATTTCCCGCCAGGGTTAAATAAAGTTCTATCATAGCGTTCTATCGTATCATATTGTATCTTAACTCAGTGGGTCAGGTAGCATCTCTGGAGAAAAGGAATAGGTGACGTTTCGGGTCGAGCCCCTTCTTCAGACTGAGAGTCAGGGGAAAAGGGAAACGAGAGATATAGAACAAATGAACCAGGGGGCGCCGCATGATGGCTGTCTCGCCAACAGTCTGTCTTGTCTTTTTCCTTCTTTGTGTTTTTAGTTTGTTGTAAAATGTATGTTTTAGTTTATCTTTAGTTTTGTGTTATGTGGGGGGGGGGGGGGGGGGGGGGGGGGGGGTGGGGGGTAACTTTTTAAAATCTCTTTCCTCAACAGAGATGCGACTTTTTCCATGTCATATCTCCGTCAACACTGCGGCCTAACATTGTGTTCCCTTGCTGGGACCTCGGGAGCTCCAACCGCGGGAGCCTGCAGACTTAACATCGTGGAGCTCGTGGTCCCTGGTTAGAGACCGACTTCGGGAGCTCCAAGCTGCGGGCGCTTCAATGCGGATGATTCGACTGCCCAGACTGCGGGAGAAAAGGAAGATAATATTTTATCGCCTTCCATCACAGTGGGGAATGTCAAACTGCATTCCTCATATGTTGCGAAACATACTTGGCTGATAAATTACAATTATGATTATGATTATGAATGAAAGATACGCGAAAAAGTAACGATGACCACAATGGTCTATTGTTGGCTGTGGGCATGGTGATAACAATATAGACAATAGACAATAGGTGCAGGCCATTTGGCCCTTCAAGCCAGCATCGCCATTCAATGTGATCATGGCTGATCATCCCCAATCAGTACCCCGTTCCTGCCTTCTCCCCATATCCCCTGACTCCGCTATCTTTAAGAGCCCTTTCTAGCTCTCTCTTGAAAGCATCCAGAGAACCGGCCTCCACCGCCCTCTGAGGCAGAGAATTCCACAGACTCACCACTCTCTGTGAGAAAAAGTGTTTCCTCGTCTCCGTTCTAAATGGCTTGCTCCTTATTCTTAAACTGTGGCCCCTGGTTCTGGACTCCCCAAACATCGGGAACATGTTTCCTGCCTCTCGCGTGTCCAAACCCTTAAAAATCTTATATGTTTCAACTAGTTATACAGACAGTGAAACTCAAGGACGACAGTGAAACTAGTACAACGATCAGGTTCTCAATCTCCTTCCTGTACTCAGCCTCACCATTATTTAATAATCAGCTAACAATGGTGGTGTCATCTGCAAATTTGGGAATTGAATTAGTTTTGTACTAGTCTGCACAGTCGTGGGTGTACAAGGAGTAAAGAAGGGTGCTGAGAAGCAGAGCACCAGTGTTGAGGATTATCATGGAGGATGATTTGCCCCCTCTCCTCACTGATTGGGGTCTGTTGGTCAGGAAGTCGAGGATCCAATTGCGGAGATGAGTGCTGACATCAGGTTCCGCGAGTTTGGTGATGCGCTTGGCTGGAAAGGAGTCTGATGTAGGTGTCTCTGGGGATGAGTGTCATCCGTGTCTCTAGGGATCATCATCCATGGACCTGTTGTGGCAGTAGGTGAACAGCAGTGGGTCATGGACGCTGGGCAGACCGGATTTAACGCGTTCCATAACCGGCCTCTCAAAACATTTTATGATGGTGGATATCAAGGTCACTGGATGGTAGTGGTTTGGCCATGAGGTCTTTCTCTTCTTCGCCACTGGGATGATGATGGTGGTCTTCTTGAGGCAGCTGGGTACCTCAGAACGGAGTAGAGAGAGATTGAAGATGTCCGTGAATACTCCCACTAGCTGGTCCGCACAGCCACTAAGGTCACGGCCAGGAACTACGTCCGGGCCAGTTGTGTTACCCTCAGGAAAGTCAATCTAGCCTCTGCAGCACTCCCTCTGGGGAGAGGCACACTGGAGTGTGAAGGGCCAGGCGTCTCCGCCCTGTTGGCCTTCTGCTTGAAGCGAGCATCGAAAGCATTACGTTCATCGGGCAGAGTCGCACTATCACCAATGATGTTGCCTGACATTTCCTTTCTACATTTCCTTGATCGACATCTGCTTTGACCTGTCATTTTCACACCTTACCCTTCCATATCTCTGTGTCTCCCTCTCCCCTGACTATCAGTCTGAAGAAGGGCGGCACGGTGGCGCAGCGGTAGAGTTGCAGCGCCGGAGACCCGGGTTCGATCCCGACTACGGGCGCTGCCTGTACAGAGCTCGTACGTTCTACCCCGTGCCCGCGTGGGTTTTCTCCGAGATCTTCGGTTTCCTCCCACACTCCCAAAGACGTGCAGGTTTGTAGGTTAGTTGGCTTGGTATGAAAGTAAATTGCCCCAAGTGTGTGTAGGGTGGTGTGAATGTGCGGGGATCGCTGGTCGGTACGGACCCGCTGGGCCGAAGGGCCTGTTTCCGCGCTGTATCTCTAAACTAACACTAAACCAACAAACCTAAGGGTCTCGATCCAAAACGTCACCCATTCCATCTCTCCAAAGATGCTACCTGTCCCGCTGAGTTACCCCTGCATTTTGTGTCTATCTTGGGTGCTATCATTAATTCAATAGAAATGCTGTAAATGTAGTAGGAATCTTGGCTCTGAATCAGAAGCTTGTGTGTGCATTTGGGTGTAAGATATAGAAACAGCTGTTAACCGCAAAGTTAGCCAACCTGCAAATGATTCATCTCGTACACTCATTTTTCTGTCTGACGTCTATCCTCTCTACAGCCTAAATATATTGTTCAGTACAGGTAACCAACCTGATCTCCAGGTGGCTCAGCACTTCAACTGCCCTTCCCATTCCGAATCCGACCTCTCTGTCCTGGGCCTCCTCCTTGGCCAGAGTGAGGAACACTGTAAATTGGAGGAGCAGCACCTCATATTTCGCTTGGGCAGCTTACACCCCAGCGGTATGAACATTGACTTCTCTAATTTCAGGTAGTCCCTGCTTTCTCCTCCCCTTCCCAGCTCTCCGTCAGCCTATTGTCTCTGCCTCTTCCTTTCTTCTTCCCGCCACCTCACCCTCATATCAGTCTGAAGAAGGGTCTCGACCCAAAACGTCGCCTATTTCCTTCGTTCCATAGATGCTGCCTCACCGCTGAGTTTCATAGAAACATAGAAACATAGAAACATAGAAAATAGGTGCAGGAGGAGGCCATTCGGCCCTTCGAGCCAGCACCGCCATTCAATATGATCATGGCTGATCGTCCGCTATCAATAACCCGTGCCTGCCTTCTCCCCATATCCCTTGACTCCACTAGTCCCTGGAGCTCTATCCAACTCTCTCTTAAATCCATCCAGTGATTTGGTCTCCACTGCCCTCTGTGGCAGGGAATTCCATAAATTCTCAGCTCAGTCTTAAATGATCTCCCCTTTATTCTAAGACTAAGATTTCTAAGGTTATTCTAAGGTTCTGGACTCACCCAACATTGGGAACATTTTTCCTGCATCTAGCTTGTCCAGTGCTTTTATAATTTTAAATGTTTCTATAAGATCCCCCCTCATCCTTCTAAACTCCAGTGAATACAAGCCTAGTCTTTTCAATCTTTCCTCATATGACAGTCCCGCCATCCCAGGGATCAATCTTGTGAACCTACGCTGCACTGCCTCAATCACAAGGATGTCCTTCCTCAAATTAGGAGACCAAAACTGTACACAATACTCCAGATGTGATCTCACCAGAGCCGTATACAACTGCAGAAAAACCTATTTACTCCTGTACTGAAATCCTCTTGTTATGAAGGCCAACATGCCATTAGCTTTCCTCACTGCCTGCTGTACCTGCACGCCAACATTCAGTGACTGGTGCACAAGGACACCCAGGTCTCGCTGCACCTCTCCCTTACCTAACCTAACCCCATTGAATAATAATCTGCCCCCTTGTTTTTGCCGCCAAAGTGGATAACCACACATTTGGAAAGTGGTGAAATTATTGGACAAAGTCAGCTTGGATTTATGAAAGGTAAATAATGTCTGACGAATCTTATAGAATTTTTCGAGGATGTAACTACAGTGGATAAGGGAGAACCTGTGGATGTGTTATATCTGGTCTTTCAGAAGGCTTTCGACAAGGTCGAAAGGTCCAGACACCTGGCCCTTCACACTCCAGTCATTGAAAGTAGGCATGCAGGTCCAGCGGGTAGTGAAGAAAGCGAATGGTATGTTAGCATTCATAGCAAAAGGATTTGAGTACAAGAGCAGGGAGGTTCTACTGCAGTTGTACAGGGTCTTGGTGAGGCCACACCTGGAGTATTGCGTACAGTTTTGGTCTCCTAATCTGAGGAAAGACATTCTTGCCATAGAGGGAGTACGGAGAAGGTTCACCAGACTAATTCCTGGGATGGCAGGACTTCCATATGAAGAAAGACTGGATAGACTTGGCTTGTACTCGCTGGAATTTGGAAAATTGAGGGGGGATCTTATAGAGACATACATTCTTAAGGGGTTGTACAGGCTAGATGCAGGAAGATTGTTCCCGATGTTGGGGAGGTCCAGAACAAGGGGGTCACAGTTTAAGGATAAGGGGGAAGTCTTTTAGGACCGAGATGAGAAAATCATTTTTCACACAGAGAGTGGTGAATCTGTGAAATTCTCTGCCACAGAAGGTAGTTGAGGCCAGTTCATTGGCTATATTTAAGAGGGAGTTAGATGTGGCCCTTGTGGCTAAAGGGATCAGGGGGTATGGAGAGAAGGCAGGTACAGGATACTGAGTTGGATGATCAGCCATGAGCATATTGAATGGCGGTGCAGGCTCGAAGGGCCGAATGGCCTACTCCTGCACCTATTGTTAATGTTTCTATATTTCTATGTTTACCCTCGATTACCTACGACTAACACGCCGACCTACTATGACCTACTTCGACTAAACCTACGAGTAAAAAAAATATCAATTTTTTCCACGGCGACCTTATTTTACTCGCGGGCATTTTTTGAGCATGTTGAAAAATACGCCGCCACCTAGCTGAGGCCTCGAGAACGCGGGGACTACTCTCGAGCATGAAGGAGAGTTACAATGACTTCCTAGGACCTCGTGTCGACCATGCTGCGAGTGTCGACCATGAGTCGAGGGCAAACTCTTCTAAACTGGCGAATTAGGTCGCTGCAGTGGGACAGGCCCTTTACTCTTTCTTGAAAGTGACCAGAGAACCGCCCTCTGAGGCAGAGAATTCCACAGACTCACAACTCTCTGTGTTTTTCCTCGTCTCCGTTCTAAATGGCTTACTCCTTATTCTTAAACTGTGGCCCCTGGTTCTGGACTCCCCCAACATCGGGAACATGTTTCCTGCCTGTAGCGTGTCCTATTCCTGTCCTCACCTATTCCTTTTCTCCAGAGACGCTGCCTGACCCGCTGAGTTGCTCAGGTATTTTGTATCTATCACAAGGACAACAGGTAAGGTAAAGAGAGAAATATATAAGAGTGCAGGATATAGTGCATCAGAACCTTCTTCTCCCTGAAATGTCACCTATTCATTCACTACAGGGATGCTTCTTGACCCGCTGGCCTACTCCAGCAATTTGTACCTTTCGCTGGTCAGAGCACATTTGGAATATTGCAAGCAGTTTTGGGCGGCATATCTGAGGAATGATGAGCTGGAGTTGGAGAGAGTCAATGGACAATAGACAATAGGTGCAGGAGTCGGCCATTCGGCCCTTCGAGCCAGCACCGCCATTCAATGTGATCATGGCTGATCATCCCCAATCAGTACCCCGTTCCTGCCTTCTCCCCATATCCCCTGACTCCGCTATTTTTAAGAGCCCTATCGAACTCTGTCTTGAAAGCATCCAGAGAACCGGCCTCCACCGCCCTCTGAGGCAGAGAATTCCACAGACTCACCAGTCTCTGTGAGGAAAAGTGTTTCCTCGTCTCCGTTCCAAATGGGCAGATGAGGTTTACGACAATAATCCGGGCGATGATTGGGTTAATGTATGAGAAGCTTTTTGTGGCTCTGGGCCTGTACTCGCTGGAGTTTAGAAGAATGAGGGCAAGTCTCATATGAAAACCTACTGAACAATAGAGGGCCTAGATAGAGTGGATGTGGAGAGGATGTTTCCAGTAGTGGAGAATCTAGGACCAGAGGGCACAGCCTCAAAATGAAAGGACTTACCTTTAGAAAGGTGATGAGGAGGAATTTGTGTTGCCAGAAGGTGGTGAATCTGTGGAATTCATTGCCACAGACGGCTGTGGACACTGTCATTGGTGATGTTTAAAGCGGGGATTGATAGGTTCTTGATTAGTAAGGGCTCCAAAGGGAGAAGGCAGGAGAATGGGGCTGAGAGGGAATGATAGATCTGTCACGATTGAATGGCGGAGTAGACTTGATGGGCTGAATGGCCTGATTCTGCTTCTATGTTCTATGATCTTATGATATCTCAAAGGTAGATAAAAATGCTGGAGAAACTCAGCGGGTGAGGCAACATCTATGGAGCGATGTCGCGACCCGAAACGTCACACATTCCTTCGCTCCATAGATGCGTTGAGTTGAATTACTCCAGCATTTTTATCTAGCATCTGCATCTTCGATTTTTCTAGCATCTGCAGTTCCTGCTTAAACATTAGGATATCTCAAAATCTCTTTTATACCTGCCTTTAAATAATCTTGCTCCCACTCGAACTAATATTTAAAGTGGGTGGCCTCTAACAAATTGTTTATGAATATACTTTTATGAATCGTAGAAACATAGAAAATAGGTGCGGGAGTAGGCCATTCGGCCCTTCGGCCATTCAATATGATCATGGTTGATCATCCAAAATCAGTACCCTGGTCCTGCTTTGTCTCTATATCCTTTGATCATGTTAGCCCTGATAGCTCAATCTAACTCTCTCTTGAATACATCTGTTGAATCATCTTGGTTGAAAACTCGGGTGTAGGAAGGAACTGCAGATGCTGGTTTAAACCAACGATAGACACAAAAAGCTGGAGTAACTCAGCGGGACGGGCAGCATCTATGGAGAGAAGGAATGGGTGACGTTTCGGGTCGAGACCCATCTTTATCATCGTTTTTTTTGGTAAATCTTTCAATTGTTGTTCTTTATCTCTCTACATCTCTTACCGTCGGTATCTCTCGTTACCCTTATCCCTAACCAGTCTGAAGAAGGGTCTCGACTCGAAACATCATCCATTCCTTCTCTCCAGAGATGCTGCCTGTCCCGCTGAGTTACTCCAGCTTTTTGTGTCCATCTTCTATTGAATTCTCTCTTGAATCATTGTGTGAAACAACAGTACATTTAAGCACGCCACATAAATACAAATCGTTTTATTGACTTAAATAGCTAGTATTTTCTTCCGCAAAATACTTTCAGAGGCTTCATAAGTTCATAAGTAATAGGAGCAGAATTAGACAATACACAATACACAATATACAATAGGTGCAGGAGGAGGCCATTCGGTTCTTCGAGCCAGCACCGCCATTCAATGTGATCATGGCTGATCATCCACAATTAGTACCCCACTCTTGCCTTCTCCCCATATCTCCTGACTCCGCTATCTTTAAGAGCTCTATCTAGCTCTCTCTTGGAAGTATCCAGAGAACCAGCCTCACAAGACATTCCACAGCCTCATTCCACAGACTCACAACTCTCCGTTCTAAATGGCTTACCCCCCCCACTTCCGGTGGCGCTATGGAGGGCTAGAGGATAACGCCAGCCAGCTCCGCGAAAAAAACGGGGAAAAACGGGGGATTAACGGACCTACCTGCTGCCTGCTGCCTGCTGCCTGCCGTTTCTGCACTGATTGTTGTGAGTGACGTCATCAGGCGCGCGACTAGTTATGTCTACAGCACGCAGCCCTACCGAAAAAATGAAAAGTCGATCAACCAGGCTGAGACCGGCAGAAGGCCAAACTGAAGCCTCGGACTCAAGTAGGGCCTCATCCCAAGAAGATGTATCGAAAAGAACAGGGAAAAAAACGGAAGGTGAAGAATTGAAAACTTTTATTTCACATGAGATTGCTGGTTTAAGGGAAGAAATAAACCAGATGAACAGTCAGATGAACCAGATGAACAATCAAATGAAAGAATTTCAACAGGAAACAAATTCAAATATTAATATCAAGACCAAGAAATTATCGGAAGAATTGAAGAAAGAAATTACAGAAATGACTAACGAAATGACAAAGGAAATGGACAATAAAATTGAAAAGGTCAAAAAAGACTTTGAAAATAGGATGAATCCTATGGAGGAGGTACTGGAACAACAGACGGCTGGTATAAAGAACCTTGAAGAAACTTAGCTGATACATTGCTTTGACTACAGCAAAGTTGCTTACAGAAAATGAACGTCTAACGAACTTACTGACTAAAATAACTGAGAAATGTACTGAGCTAGAAGGACGCCAGAGAAGACAAAATCTAAGAATTGCAGGTATTCCCGAAGGACGAGAGAAAGATGAAGATCCTCGAGAATTTACTGCGAACTTACTGCAACGTGCTCTATCTCTGGAACAAAAGCCTTTATTAGCCCGTGCTCATAGAGTCAGGAGACGTCAGACAAGACCAAACGCCCCTCCAAGACAAATGATTATAAAGCTACAATACGACTTTGTCCTGGACGAGATTTAGCGAAAAGCCTCGAGAAACAGAAACCTGGAATTTGAAGGACAAAGGATCAGTATCTACCGAGATTATCCAGCAGAAGTTTCCAGGAAACGGAAAGCATTTAACGAAGCTAAAAGTCTCATGAGGGGTGTGGAAAATCTGAGATACGGCTTGAATTATCCAGCTACTTTAAGAGTTACTTTTAACAACACGGAACATTTCTTTGCCAGCCCAACAGCAGCACTGGACTTCGCCCGGCAGATCAAGACCTGAGAAATATCTACCATTGAACATACTGACTTTCACGAACTTTTATGGACTTTACAAGAATCCTCAACACTCTGTAAGACTTCACAAGATAACGTTGGATTGTTGTACAAAACTGTATACATTTTGGAATGAAAGTTTTGGAAATTTTACAAAACTATTTAACACAAAATTGAACCCCAATACTGAAATGATTATCTTTGGATCAATGGAAGAGGGAAGTAAACTAACTATATTCCAATAAGCTTTTCTTAATTATGGTCTAATAACAGCAAAAAAACTTATACTTACGCCAACATTCAAAATGTGGATCTCAAACATGTCTGAAACGCTACGTCTTGAAGAAATGAGATTCCTCTTACTAGGCAAAGTAGACCAATTCTTAAAGATTTGGTCTCCGTTTATCAACTTTATACAAGCATATGGTGCAACATAACATAACCTTAGAAATTAAATGTTTAGAACTGGGTGACGGATGGGCAAAAAGATGAGATAGGTAGATCTCTCCTAATCTCTCTTTTCTTTTTACTTTTTCTTTCTCTTTCAATCTTTTAACTTCTCACCTCTGTCCTTTATTTTTTTGTTTTTTTTGTTTTCTGTTTAAACAAAAAAAAAAAAAGATAACGTTGGACTGGACGGATCGGACAATGTCGGATGGAAGCTGGAGAAAGAAGTGGATCGGAAGACCTCACCTGGATACTAATAATTAGTATAATCACACTACTAATATAAATAAATAACTAACAAATATTAAAACCACAACGCGGTATCATTATCAGTATTATTCTTACTAATTAAGATTGCTCACTACTACTAATCACTACTACTAATAACTAATGTTCATTTATGTTGGAATGAATAGAGTCAAATATAGGGATGGATTTCACTTGGAGATCTTTCTTTATAACAGCAATTTTCACCTTGACCTTTTGTTTTACTTTTTGTTTTATGGGGTTTTTTATTTTATTTTTTATAGCTTTTTCATTTTTCATTTTTAACATTACTTAGATTTTTAAATTAATTTCAGATATAGGCACTTCTATATCTTTAATCAGTATAATTTGATATTTTTTTTCTTTTTTTGCCCCTTTTAAGTAGCTGGTTAAGTTTAACATCAACGACGGAAGTCGGTAGATGGTTAGCCATGCTAGTATGGCTAGCACTAACTGCAACTTCTAGATGTAGTTTTTTTTCTCTCTTTATATAACCATATAACCATATAACAATTACAGCACGGAGACAGGCCCTCTCGGCCCTTCCAGTCCGTGCGACCATTTGTTTTCCCCTTCCCATCTACCTGCACTCAGACCATACCCCCATTCCCTTCACGTCCATATACCTATCCACTTTACTTTTAAATGTTAAAATCGATCCTGCCTCCACCAAAGATTCCACACAGCCACCACCCTCTGAGTAAAGAAGTTCCCCCTCACGTTACCCTAAACTTCTGTCTTAATTCTCATGTCATGCCCTCTTGTTTGAATCTTCCCTACCCTCAATGGGAAAAGCTTATCCACGTCAACTCTGGCTATATATTTTAAAGACCTCAATAAGTCCCCCTTAACCTTCTGCGCTCCAAAGAATAAAGACCTGTTCAACCTTTCTCTGTTAGTTGCTGGAACCCTGGCAACATTCTAGTAAATCTCCTCTGTAATTTGTTGACATCCTTCCTAAACTAGGCGACCAAAATTGTACACCATACTCCAGATTGGTCTTACAATGCCTTGTACAATTTTACATTACTCCCCTACTCCTATATTCAATGGATTTATAAAGGCCTGCACACCAAAGGCTTTCTTTACCACCTATCTATCTACATGCGATTCCACCTTCAGGGAACTATGCACAGTTATTCCTAGATCCCTCTGTTCCACAGCATTCTCATTCCCTACCATTTACTGTACGTCTATTTTGATTTGTCCTGCCAAGATGTAGCACTTCACACTTATCAGCATTAAACTCCATCTGCCATCTTTCAGCTTTTCCAACCCAAATCTCTCTAGACTTTGAGAATCTACTTCATTATCCACAATACCACTATCTTAGTATCTCTGCATACTTACTTATCCAATTTTCCACCCCATCATCCAGATCATTGATGTACATGACATACAACAGTGGACCCATCTGAGGCACCCCACTGGTCACCGGCTTCCAATCAGCCATCCACCATTACTCTCTGACATCTCCCTTCAGCCACTGTTGAATCTCTTGCTACTCCGCCATTGATTGAACCTAACCAACCTTCCATGGGGAACCTTGTCAAAGGCCTTACTGAAATCATATAGACAACATCCACTGCTTTACCCTCATCAATTTCCCTAGTTACCGCTTCACTTCAAAAAATTCAAGAAGGTTTGTCAAACATGACCTTCCAGGCACAAATCCATGTTGACTGTTCCTGATCAGACCCTGTTTATCCCAGATGCTTACTCTAAGGCCCACCACTGACGTCAAACTAATAGGTCTATAATTGCTAGGTTTATTCTTTGAACCTTTTTAAACAATGGAACACACATGCGCAGTACGCCAATACTATTCCCGTTCTAATGACATTTGAAATATTTCTGTCATAGCTCCTGCTATTTCTACACTAACTTCCCTCAAAAATGTCCTAGGGAATATCCTGTCAGGAGTGTCAGTACTTCTCCTTTTGAATGTTTCCATAGCTACTCTACTTTTTCCCTTACCTCACAGAGTTCAATATCCTTCTCCTTGGTGAATACCGAAGAAAATAAATTGTTCAATATCTCCCCCATCTCTTTTGGCTCTGCAGATAGCTGTCGGTTCTCCAATGGTCCAATTTTATCCCTCGTTATCCTTTTGCTACTGTAGAAACCCTTTGGATTTACTTTCACCTTTCTTGCCAAAGCAACCTCATATCTTCTTTTAGCCTTCCTAAATTCAAGATTCTTTTTAGCACCTCCTCCATGCCTATAATTATTGTAGATATCTCTCTTTTTTCGAAACAAGTGTCTACCAAAACCATGGCTCTTTCCAATTTTTACTATTTCCTTTCAACCTAACAGGGACATAAAGATTCTGTACTCTTAATTTCTCTTCTACATTTCCCTTTAAATGTCGGGTCCTTTTCTGACTATAATTATATTGAAATAATGGTATTGTGATCACTGGTCCCGAAGTGTCACCAACGCATACTCCCGTCACCTGTAAACAGGAGGTCCAGTGCCACACCTCTATGGCTGCAAAAAAACTATCCTGCCATTTTATGTGTTTCCCAGTTTTTTGGGAAATTGAAATCTCCCACAATCACTACCTTGTGCTTACTACTAATATCTGCTATCACCATACATATTTGCTAATTCTCGCTCCCCATTTTGCGGTCTATAGTACACCCCTAAAAGTGTTGCTACACCGAAAATAGCCTTCCTAGACGAACCCTCTAATCTATCCTGAAAGCACTGCTGTAATATCCTCTCTGAAAGCAATGCAACACCTCCACCTCTGGTAATTGGAATAATTTAGTTTCCAATCACAGCCCTCCTGCAACCATGTTTCACTGATTGCGGTGTCAATCCAGGCTCTAAGTTCATCCACCTTAGCATTAAAATATGCACCATGTCGCCTACATTTGGGTCCGAGTACACCCTTACTAACCTCTTAATCTATCCTTTACTTTTCTTTTATATAAACTATTGTGTTTTTCAAATGGAGTTATACATTGGACCAATGGAGATATAGAGACATAAACGAACTTAAAATTCATCTATTCGATGTTCACGGGTCTGTCGGGCTGAACCATAGACTCTATTGTAGACCTCCATAAACAAAAGATGCAAGACTCAAAAATGAATACGGGAATAGGGATTAACGTTCTGTAGTTGGAATGTTAAAGGTATTAATGAACCGATAAGAGAGGAAAAGTATTGGCACATTTAAAGACAACTAAAGCTGACGTAGAAACTCACTTAAAAAAAGACGCCGAAATAGGTTGAAAGCTAAATGGATAGATAAAATGTATCACTCTTCTTTCACGCATAAATCAAGAGGCGTAGCAATATTATTTCGTAAAGGTACTTTATTTAGGCATACATCAACTATAACTGATAAAGATGGCAGATACATTATTGTGATAGGAGAATTAAATACAGAAAAAATGATTCTTGTTAATATATATGGACCAAATTTTGATAGCCCATTGTTTTTTAAGAAAGTATTTAACAATATTCCGGAACTAACACAATACAATTTAATAATTGGTGGAGATTTTAACTGTACACTAGATCCCTATTTAGACAGATCTACAAGGCAAAGGAAAACTAAATCACATTCCAGTGATTTATTAAACGCATATATGCAAACGACTAACATTAAAGATGTTTGGAGGATAGAAAACCCTACTGGACGAGAATACTCCTTTTATTCGCCAGTACATAAAACCTACTCAAGAATAGATTATTTTTTGGTGGACGCAAAACTTATCTCACTTACTTATGAATCCAAATATCACAATATTATAATTTCAGATCATGCACCATTAACATTTAAGATCAAAATAAATGGTAAAACAGAAAAATCAGGACAGTGGAGATTTAACCCACAAATTTTAAAAAATAAAACTACTCAGGAATATATCACAGCACAAATTAAGATTTTTTTCGAAACAAATGATCAACCGGAAATATCTTGCTCCTTATTATGGGAAACATTTAAAGCATATCTCCGGGGAATCATGATTTCCTCCCAAGCATTTTATAATAAAAAGAATCGTAAGGAACAACAAGATTTGGAAAGGGAGATTAAACAATTAGACATACAGAATGCAACGAATCCAGATATAATATTACACAATAAAATTGCAGCATTGAAATATAAATTAAATAAAATATATACAGATCAAGTTGTAAAACTTTATCAACATACCAAACAATTACAGTTCGAATTCGGAGATAAACGCCAAAAATTATTGGCTCGCCAATTAAGGAAAATGGAAGCTGAAAAAATAATCCATAGGATCAAATCACATAATGGCGATTTGCTAATACAACCTAAAGATATTAATGAAAGATTTATGCAATATTATAAAAACTTATACACTGCTAAAACAACAGAAAATAAAACAGAAATAGAAGCATTTTAAAAAAAATGTAACCTGAAAGGGTTGGATTTACAAAATAGAGAATTATTAAATGCTGATATCTCAACAAAAGAAATCCAAGAATCTATTAGATCATTAAAAAATGGTAAAACACCGGGACCAGATGGTATTGGTTCGGAATTTTATAAAATATTTCATGATCAGATGGTTCCACGTCTGAAATCATTATATGAACAGATATATACACAGCAGAAATTACCAGAAACGCTGAATGAATCTATTATAACACTTATACCTAAAATAAATAAAGACTTGGATGAACCAGGATCATTTAGAGCAATAGCTCTTTTAAATACTGATCAAAAGATATTAACAAAAATATTAGCACAAAGGCTAAGTTCAGTTGTCAACGAATTAATTCATCCCGATCAAACAGGATTTATACCAAAACGATATTCCTCATATAATCTAAGACGGTTATTTAATATTATATATTCGAAAAGAAGTATTAAAAAAGACCTAGTAGTCATTTCGCTTGATGCAGAGAAAGCCTTTGATCAAGTGGAATGGCCTTACCTATTTTCGGTTATGGAAGCTTTCAAATTGGGAGAGAAGTTTATCACTTGGACTAAATTGTTATATACAAATCCGACAGCTAGAATAACAACAAACCGAATGTTATCAACTAAATTCAATTTATCTCGAGGTTGTAGACAAGGTTGCCCTTTATCCCCTTTATTGTTTGCACTTGCAATAGAACCTCTTGCCCAGAGGGTGAGATTACATCCGGAAATATATGGATATGATACTAGAGACACTAAAAATAAAATCTCCTTATATGCGGATGATGTATTACTTTAAATCACAAAACCAGAAACTAGTATCCGAAATTTGTTAAAATTAATAACTGAATTTGGATCTCTCTCAGGATACAGTATCAATTGGAATAAAAGTGAACTTATGCCAATAACGGTGAATAATTTACATATATTACAACAATTCCCTTTTAAGATAACAAATGAAAAAATTAAATATCTTGGAATTTTCGTAACAAAAAGATTCGACTCTTTATTTAAATCTAACTTCCCCCCATTATTGAATAAATTAAATAAGAATATTTTATATTGGAAAAGCTTACCTATCTCAATGTTAGGTAAAATTAATACAATAAAAATAATCTTTCTTCCACAATTATTATATCTCTTCCAATTAATTCCGATATATCTCCCTAAAAATTTCTTTAAAAAGGTAGATTCCCTAATCACTAACTTCATCATTTGGGATTATAAGAGCCATAGAATAAATAAAAAACATTTATGTAAATCTAAAATAAATGGAGGATTAGCATTACCAAACTTTATGTTTTATTACTGGGCAGTCAACATTAAAAATATGAATTTTTGGCTAGAAGAAATAGATAATCAACCAACTTGGTTAAATATGGAAAAAGAAGATTGTTCTCCCTTTGAAATTAGTTCTATAATATTTGCTAATACTAATTTAGCTAAGAAAATTTATAGTGAAAATCCGATAATAGAAAATGGAATCCGCATTTGGAAACAAATAAAGAAAACATTAAAACTAAAATCTATACCATTATTTCTTACCATTGTAAATAATGTTACGTTTAAACCTTCAATGATGGATAAAGCTAGTTTTGCAATGGAAAAATAAGGTAATTACTAAGATGGGAGATCTTTATAAGGAAAACTCTTTCCTTTCATTTCAAGAGTTACAACAAATTTATGGACTACACACTAAATAATATTTTAGATATTTACAAATCAGAAACTATGTTACAGCAAATACACAAGAACTTAGAAATAGAAAGATAGAAATTCTAGATGAATGCTTAAATAAACATCCAAATACAGAAAAAAATATTTCATATATATACAATATTCTATTGGAAAGTGATGTTCCATCAACAGAAATATATAGACAGTCTTGGGAAAATGAACTAGGCCAAATTATAAGGCCAGAACTATGGGATGAAAGTTTACAACATACACATCATTGTTCGTTAAATGCTAAACATTCCCTTATACAGTTTAAAATACTACATAGACTACATTATTCAAAATCTAAATTACATAACATCTTTCCAAAAGTATCCCCCATATGTGATAAATGTCAACATTTAGAAGCAAATTTGTCACATTCACTTAACAAAAAACAAAAAAAAAAAAGGCTTACCCCTCATTCTTAAACTGTGGCCCCAGGTCAGGACTCCCCCAACATCGGGAACATGTTTCCTGCCTCTAGCGTGTTCAAACCCTCAATAAATTTCAATAATATCCCCTCTCATCCTTCTATTCGGCCCATCAAGTCTACTCCGCCATTCGATCATGGCTGATCTATCTCTCCTAATCCCATTCTCCTGCCTTCTCGCCATAACCCCTGACACCCGTACTAATCAAGAATCTATTTATCTCTGCTCATAAAATGTCCAGTGACTCAGCCTCCATAGCCGTCTGTGGCAAAGAATTCCACAGTGGAGTGGACTTACTGTCAACTGTAAATAAAATGTATAAATCAGTCTGACAATGTTGTAATAGCATTAGAGAGTTATCAGGAGCACAATCATTACAGCATGTTAGTAAACAGCACAACAGGACAGTAGCCAAAGGTCCCTTTTATTCTAAATGAGCTTCAGTACAGATCAATAGAGAGGAAGTTAAGGCCGTTACACTGACAGCGGTAGAGTTGCTGCCTCACTGCGCCAGAGAACCTGGTTCAATCCTGACTACGGATGACAATAGACAATAGACAATAGGTGCAGGAGTAGGCCATTTGGCCCTTTGAGCCAGCACCGCCATTCAATGTGATCATGGCTGATCATCCCCAATCAGTACCCCGTTCCTGCCTTCTCCCCATATCCCCTGACTCCGCTATCTTTAATCTTTAAGAACCAGCCTCCACCGCCCTCTGAGGCAGAGAATTCCACAGACTCACCACTCTGTGAGAAAAAGTGTTTCCTCATCTCCGTTCTAAATGGCTTACTCCTTATTCTTAAACTGTGGCCCCTGGTTCTGGACTCCCTCAACATCGGGAATATGTTTCCTGCCTCTAGCGTGTCCAAACCCTTAACAATCTTATATGTTTCAATGAGATCCCCTCTCATCCTTCTAAACTCCAGAGTATACAAGCCCAGCTGTTCCATTGTCTCAGCATATGGTAGTCCCGCCATCCCGGGAATTAACCTTGCAAACCTACGCTGCACTCCCTCAATAGCAAGAATGTCCTTCCTCAAATTATGGTGCTGTCCATACGGATGCTGTCCATACGGAGTTTGCACGTTCTCCCTGTGAATACATGGGATTTCTCCGGGTGCTGCGGTTTACTCCCACATCAAGACGTGCAGGCTGGTATGTTAATTGGCTTCTATAAATTGCCCCTAGTGTGTAGGATGCGAAAGTAGTGGGGTAACATTGAATAGTGTGAGGTGATCCGAAGGGCCTGTTTCCATGCTGTAAATCTGTAAAAAGTGCAACTTAAAAAGTAATCTTAAATTTATTACAGAACAGAAGGAGGTCAGTTGGCCCATTGGGTCTTTGTTGAGGAATTCAGTCAGCATCTTTCTCCTGCTTTTCCCCTTAGTATTTTCCCTAAAATGCCTGTTCTATCAGAAGGTTCTGATGAACCCAGTTTCATCTGCCGTTTTAGGCCAGGGAGTTCACCCGTTCTACAGTGAGGGGAGTAGAATTAGGCCATTCGGCCCATCGAGTCCACTCCGCCGTTCAATCATGGCTGATCTCTGCCTCCCAATACCATTTTCTTGCCTTCTCCCCATAACCCTTGACACCCGTGTGCAGGAAAATAAATTGTTTTCCTGTGACCGATGCCAATGGCTGTGAACCGATCATGTGAGATATGGACAGGCTAGGACACTTCTTCAGCCTCTGAGTCTGAGCAAGGGTCCCGATCTGATACGTCACCTATCCTTTCCTCTCCTAGTTGCTGCCTGATGCGCTGAGTTCCTCCAGCACTTTGTGTGTTTTGCTCAAGAGTCTTACATTTGTAGTTGTTTGTTCAGTCACTTTAGTTTATTGTCCCGTGTACCGAGGTACAGTGAAAAGCTTGTGTTGCGTGCTATCCAGTCAGCGGAAAGACAATACATGATTACAATCGAGCCGTTTACGGTGTACGGATACATGGTAAGGGAATAATGTTTAATGCAAGGTAAAGCCAGCAAAGTCCGATCAAGGATTGTCCGAGGGTCACCAACGAGGTAGATAGTAGTCAGGACTGTGACTCTAATGCAATGTTTCATGTTGAGCATCGACCCCCACTACTTCTTATTAACTTTCTCAGGATGGAGAAATCTCCTGCTCCCACTTTGCCACTACCTTGCTTCTGCCTCCGATTAAGCATCGTTAAGTTTTAACATAGAAACATAGAAAATAGGTGCAGAAGGACCTTCGAGCCAGCACCACAATTCAATATGATCATGGCTGATCATCCAAAATCAGTACCCCCTTCCTGCCTTCGCCCCATATCCCTTCATTCCGTTAGCCCTAAGCTCTAAACCTAATGGGCCTGTCCCATTTTGGCGATTTTATCGGCAACTGCCAGCAACTGTCACAGCCGTAGGATGTCGCCAAAAAACCGGCGACTGGACCTCCCCCCTACGACAGTGTCTACAACAAGCTACAACAACCTACCACCTAGTCGGCGGCAAGCTACGGCAAGCTACCGACAACCAGTAACCCATTAGGACGTCCACCTACGACCACACCTACGACCACACCTACGACAACCTACGTCCACCCGCGACAAGCTACGACACGGTAAGACAATTCAGTCGTCGGTCCCTGTGGCCGGTTGACGTAGGTAGTCATCAATGGAATTCACCAAAGTCAGCACCGGCGACAACTTACGTCATCCTGGCGACAACCTACGTCAGGCTACGATCGTTGGCGTCTAGCCCACGGGCGCCGACTGTCGGCGAAAAGTTTTGAACATTTCAAAATCTAGCGGCGACCAGAAAAAAGGTACGACTCTTTGGGCAACTGAGGAGGCCATCCATGCGACACCCCGGCGACATGTGGCGACTGCCTAGTTGCCTGTAGTCGCTTTAAAATTTGCCTAAGTGGGACAGGGGCATTACTCTCTCTTGAAAGCATCCAGTGAATTGGCCTGTTGACAATGCGTTGCGGGATAGACTGGTCATGGGCTGCAGGCACGCATTCATTCAGCAGGCGAATCTCAAGGAATCAGTCGCATCGTTGAATAATGTGCTGCAGTGTGCGAAGATGGCCGAGCTGCTGAGTAAAGAACTGCAGAAAATGGCCGGGGGAACAGCGTCGAAACTCCCTCAGGAGGTGCAGACAGTTCATCAGACTCGTCCGCAACACCAGGAACTAGTTGATTGACTCAGAGCAAATCCGGAGAAGGTGGGACAGTTTCAGAAGAGCCGTCCCCCTGTGGGGGAGGATCGAGACGCTGTTACCGGTGCGGCTCAACTGCTCATCATCACCATGAGTGCCCGTATATCAAGTCTATTTGTTAAGGTTTGTTACCGAAAACGTCATCTCCAGGCAGTGTGTCAATCAGTAGGGAAGCTGAGGAAGGGCAAGAAAGCGCAAAACACAATCGATCAAATCGCGGAGACCATTGCTATTGAAGTGCTCGGTGTGTCTATGATCACCGACCGGACGAGGATTTTGCTGCGGGTCTCGAACGTCGATCTACAGTTCCAGGTGGACACTGTTGCAGCTGTGTCGCTAGTGGGTCAGGACATCTGGGAGAGGATCGGATCCCCGAAACTGAAACCGGCCAAACATCCGCCTTTTCGGATACGGACGACAGTCCATTCCCACAAAAGGCAAATGCACTGTCGCCGTTTCCCGCAATGGTATGGCACAGATGTTGCCGCTGATTGTCGTTGGTAAAGAAGGTACATCCCTGTGCGCCATCGACTGGATCCATGCTATCAAGCTTGACACGAACGCCTTGATCTACGATGGATCAACTATGGCATAGTCATCGACCACGGGTTGCAACGTGGTCAGCAAGTGCGAGAATAACCTGCGAAAACAGGACGTCAAATGGCACTGGTCCTAAGAGTGTGATCATGCATTCACCAGGTTGAAGGAGATGCTCGCCCAGAAGACGCATTTGGTCCACTATGACCCATCAAAGCCGATCTCGCTGGCCGCCGATGCATCGCCATTTGGTCTTGGAGCAGTAATCTCACAAACGGCGCCGAATTGCAAGGAAGAACCAATCGCGTTCGCATCCAAAACGCTGAAGACCGCCGAGAAAAACTACAGTTAAGTGGGGAAAGAGCAGCACACAGATAAAGCAAATACTGATATCTCTTCAAAAGAGAACACTGAGGAAAACCCTGTTGATTCTGAGCCTTTAGCAAGTTGTGAAACGCAAAAAAGGCTGGAAAAAAGAGTGAAGCGAGGTGTAGCGAAATGGAGACGTTCAAACTGGAAAGGGGAAATGTGATGTTTGGTGGGCTGTGTGGGGTGGGAGGACCGGTTGCTCCTCCTGTGCAGCAGGTGGCGCTGCACAGGACAAAGGGAGATGTTTTTGTATATAGTTTATCCTACCTGTAATGTGTGAGGTTGCAGCCATTTTGAGTTGTGTTGCTGCCAGCATTGAGTAAAGCATTAAAGACTTCTGTTGTAAATTGAAGACTCTCCAGTTTTGTGCAGACCTAGAACACGAACACGAAAGGAGGAGGTAGGTGAGAAAGGTACTATCGCAATGTTTAAGATTCATTTAGACAGGAACATGGATACGACAGGTTTCGAGTGATATGGGCGAAACGCAGGCAGATGGGACTAGCGTAGGTGGGACATGTTGGTCGGTGTGTGCAAGTTGGAACGAAGGCCCGTTTCCACGGCATGCGTTAGATCACGAAGACATTTCCTCCACAACTAGACTGCCCTCTTCCATCACTTCCTCTCACTGCCTCTTGAAAACATGTCTCCAGAGCCTTTCTGAAGACATACATGTCAGAAAACCTTGGTGCACAATCTCTTTCAGGTTGACTGGTGGGAGAGTCTAGGACCAGAGGTCACAGCCTTAGAATTAAAGGACATTCCATTTGGAAGGAGATGAGGAGGGATTTTTTTTAGTCAGAGGGTGGTGAATCTGTGGAATTCTTTGCCACAGAGGGCTGTGGAGGCCAAGTGGATATTTTTAAGGCAGGGATACATAGATTCTTGATTAGTACGGGTGTCAGGTGTTATGGGGAGAAAGCAGGAGAATGGGGTTAGGAGGGAGAGATAGATCGGCCATGATTGAATGGCGGAGTGGACTTGATGGGCCGAATGGCCTAATTTTGCTCCAATCACATGACTTTATGACCCACTATAAAAAAATATCACAACAGTTAACCTTTGAAATGACTTCCGATAGCCCTGACACCTGTATGCTCCAGGCCTTTGGACCTAGATAATAATCAACTTGTTTAGCATTCCCTGCTCCATCTGGACATAAGCCAACATCAGAACAAGCATGGATTAATCATTGACAGTTTTTATCCAGCAAAACCTCTATTATCTCCACAATAAAAATGCAGACTACCTTTTACCCACATCAATATTGGGCCTTATTGATGTGCCTTCGATAAGATCCCGCACGGGAGACTGGTGACTGAAATTAGAGCACATGGTATTGCGGGTAGCGTGTTGACATGGATAGAAAATTGGTTGGCAGACCGGAAGCAAAGAGTAGGAGGAACGGGTCCTTTTCAGAATGGCGGGCACTGGCGAGTGGAGTGCCACAAGGCTCGGTGTTGGGCCCGCAACTGTTTACCATATATATTAATGATTAGAAACAGGGAATTAAGAGCAACACTAGCAAGTTTGTGGATGACACAAAGCTGGGTGGCAGTGTGAACTGTGAAGAGGATGTTAGGAGGTTGCAGGGGGACCTGGACAGGTTGAGTGAGTGGGCAGATGCGTGGCAGATGCAGTATAATATAGATAAATGTGAGGTTGTCCACTTTGGCGGCAAAAACAAGGAAGCAGATTATTATCTCAATGGGGTTAGGTTAGGTAAGGGGGAGGTACAGAGAGACCTGGGCGTCCTTGTACACCGGTCACTGAAAGTTGGCTTACAGGTACAGCAGGCAGTGAAGAAAGCTAGACTGGATAGACTTGGCTTGTACTCGCTAGAATTTAGAAGATTGAGGAGGGATCTTATAGAAACTTACAAAATTCTTAATTGGGTTGGACAAGCTAAGGGGTTGGACATGCAGGAAGATTGTTCCCGATGTTGGGGAAGTCCAGGACAAGGGGTCACAGTTTAAGGATAAGGGGGAAACCTTTTAGGACTGAGATGAGAAAAACATTTTTCACACAGACAGTGGTGAATCTCTGGAATTCTCTGCCACAGAAGGTAGTTGAGGCCAGTTCATTGGCTATATTTAAGAGGGGGTTAGATGTGGCCCTTGTGATTAAAGGGATCAGGGGGTATGGAGAGAAGGCAGGTACAGGATACTGAGTTGGATGATCAGCCATGATCATATTGAATGGCAGTGCAGGCTCGAAGGGCCAAATGGCCTACTCCTGCACCTATTTTCTATGTTTCTATGTTTCTAATGGAATGTTGGCCTTTATAACAAGAGGATTTCAGTACAGGAGTAAAGAGGTTCTTCTGCAGTTGTATAGGGCTCTGGTGAGACCACATCTGGAGTATTGCGTACAGTATTGCGTACAGTTTTGGTCTCCTAATTTGAGGAAGGACATCCTTGTGATTGAGGCAGTGCAGCGTAGGTTCACAAGATTGATCCCTGGGATGGCGGGACTGTCATATGAGGAAAGATTGAAAAGACTAGGCTTGTATTCACTGGAGTTTAGAAGGATGAGAGGGGATCTTATAGAAACATATAAAATTATAAAAGGACTGGACAAGCTAGATGCAGGAAAAATGTTCCCAATGTTGGGCGAGTCCAGAACCAGGGGCCACAGTCTTAGAATAAAGCGGTGGTCATTTAAGACTGAGGTGAGAAAAAACCTTTCCAGCCAGATAGTTGTGAATTTATGGAATTCCCTGCCACAGAGGGCAGTGGAGGCCAAGTCACTGGATGGATTTAAGAGAGAGTTAGATAGGGCTTTAGGGGCTAGAGGAGTCAAGGGATATGGGGAGAAGGAAGGCACGGGTTATTGATAGGGGACGATCAGCCATGACCACAATGAATGGCGGTGCTGGCTCGAAGGGCCGAATGGCCTCCTGCTGCACCTATTTTCTATGTTTTTATGTTTCTTATTTCACTAATCTGCTCTGAATCTGTAAAGTTCCACTTTAAGCCACAATATTGACACAGAAATAAAGGTACAAGCACAGAGACATAACTGAAACCTTTCCGTTCAATTTTGTTGTCTTTTCCATTTAAGTGCACTGTCTCCTCTTTGTTATAAGGTCATAAAGTCCCAAGTTATAGGAGTAGAATTACTGCCCTGCCTCTGTGCCTCTGTGCCTCTGTGCCTCTGTGCCTCTACTCTGCCTCTGCACTCTCTCTCTCAAACCCCTCCCTCTCGAGTCACGCTTGCGTGTTGGGGGCTATGCGTGAGTGGATAGGGTGGGGGATGTAGTAAAAGGAGCGAATGAATAATATACTACGCCATCCTGGTGACAACCTACGACAACACCTATGTCAGGAGAAGTCAAGCTACGCTCACCGGCATCAGCCCCATTGTCGTCGAAAAGTTTTCAACATGTTGAAAATTCAGCGGCAACCAGAAAGACGCCACGACTTTTTTCGCGACTGAGGAGACGACTCCCAGCGACCACCGGCAAACATGTGGCTACAAACTAGCCGCCTGTAGTTGCCTAAATAATTGCCTAAGAGGGACAGGCCCATAAGGTCATTTGACCCATCGAGTGCACTCCGCCATTATGAGATCATGGCTGATCTCTGCCTCCTAATCCCATTTTCCTGCCTTCTCCCCATTACCCCTGACACCCGTTCTAATCAAGAATTTGTCTATCTCTGCCTTTAAAATATCCACTGATTTGGCCTCCACAGCCCTCTGTGGCAATGAGTTCCACAGATTAGTCAAAGAAGATCCTCCTCACCTCCTTTCTAAAAGAGCGTCCTTTAATTCTGAGGCTGCGACCTCTGGTCCTAGACTCTCCCACCAGTGGAAACATCCTTTCCACATCCATTGTATCCAAGCCTTTCATTTCACATTGAACTTGCTCTTTGACATAGTATAAATATATATCTATATTTGGTTATTACAGCTATTTAATGAAGGGGCAGCACAGTGGTGTAGCAGTAGAGTTGGGATGTGATGCTGAGGCTCTATAAGGCTCTGGTCACACCACATTTGGAATATTGTGAGCAGCTTTGGGCCCCATATCTGAGGAAGGATGTGCTGGCTCTGGAGAGGGTCCAGAGGAGGTTCACAAGAATGATCCCAGGAATGAGTGGGTTAACATATGATGAGCGTTTATCGGCACTGGGCTTGTACTCGCTGGAGTTTAGAAGAATAAGGGGGACCTCATTGAAACTTCCCGATTAGTGAAAGGCCTGGATAGAGTGGATGTGGCGAGGATGTTTCCACTAGCGGGAGAGTCTAGGACCAGAGGTCACGGCCTCAGAATAAAATAACATTCCTTTAGAAGGGAGATGCATAGCAGTTCCTTCAGCCAGAGGGTGGTGAATCTGTGGAACTCATTGCCAGAGAGCTGTGGAGCCCAAGTCAGTGGATATTTTTAAGGCAGAGATAGAAAGATTCTTGATCAGTACGGGTATCAGAGGTTATGGGGCAAAAGCAGGAGAATGGGGTTAGGAGGGAGAGATAGATCAGCCACGATTGAATAGTGGAGTAGATGATGGACTTGATGGGCTGGACTGGCCTAATTCTGCTCTTGAAATCTGAAGAATTTTAGAGTCTGAAGAAGGGTCTCAACCCGAAACGTCACCCATTCCTTCTCTCCAGAGATGCTGCCTGACCGCTGAGCTATTCCAGCACTTTGTTTAAAAAAGAACTGCAGATGCTGGAAAAATCGAAGGTAGACAAAAATGCTGGAGAAACTCAGCGGGTGAGGCAGCATTTATGGAGCAAAGGGATAGGCGACGTTTCGGATCGAGACCCTTCTTCTGACTGATGTGGGGGGCGGGAAGAGAAAAGGAAGAGGAGGAGACAGTGGGCTGCGGGAGAGCTGGGGAGGGGGGGGGGGGGGGGGGGGAAGGAGGGAGAAAGCAAGGACTACCTGAACTTGGAGAAGTCAATGTTCATACCGCTGGGGTGTAAACTACTCAAGCAAAATATGAGGTGCTGCTCCTCCAATTTGCAGTGGGTCTCACTCTGACAAGGAGGAGGCCCAAGACAGAAAGGTCGGATTTGGAATGGGAGGGGGAGTTGAAGTGCTGAGCCACCGGGAGATCAGGTTGCTTAATGCGAACGGAGCGGAGGCGTTGGGCGAAGCGATCGCCAAGCCTACGCTTGGTCTCACCGACGTAGAGCAGTTGACACCTGGCACTGATGTAGAGCAGTATATTCCAGCACTTTGTATCTGTTTTGCAAACCAGCATCTGCAGTTCCTCGTGTCTCCATGTCAAGTCAAAATGTTCATTCAATTAATTTGAGAGTCTTGTAGGTTCACTGGGTGGAAGAGATACCAAGGAAGCCATCAATACATTTAATACTCACTGGACTACAATGCTACCTGAGGCCACATACACTTGAATAAGTAAAGATAGCTCAAATAGTGCACAAGGCACTAGAGGGGTTTAACTTATTAAACTAACAGCATTACAGAGAATCTCAATTCACTTAGACATTCAAAGTGCTGGCTTGGCTCAACAAATTCCATTGCCTCTAGATTAGAAAGTTCAAGGCTCATTTTAAAACTATAGTAAACAATTTAGGGGCCTTTTCCCACTTGGGGATTTTTTTGGTGACTGCTGGCATCATATCAGTTTGAACATTTCAAAATCCAGCGGCGACAAAAAAAAGTTGCGACACTTGAAATAAAACCGCGCATCCATACGTCATCATGCCGTGTCACACCGCATCACGCCGCATCACGCCGCATCACACTGCATCACGCCGCATCACGCCGCACCACCACCGCATCATGCCGTGTCACACCGCATCATGCCGTGTCACGCCGCATCACGCCGCATCACACCGCATCACACCACATCACGGCGCACCACCACCGCACCACCACCGCATCATGCCGTGTCACGCTGCATCATGCCGTGTCACGGCGCATCACGCCGCATCACGTTGCATCACCACCGCATCACACCGCATCACCACCGCATCACCACCGCATCACCCGTCACCGCATCACCACCGCACACCGAATCATCCCGTCACACCGCATCACACCCGCATCACACCGTCATCACACCCGCATCACACCGCATCACACCGCATCACACCGCATCACACCGCCATCATCACCGCATCACCACCGCATCACGCCGTCACACGCATCACACCGCATCACGCCCCCGCACCACCACCGCATCACACCGCATCACACCCGCATCACACCGCATCACGCCGTCACACCGCATCACCACCCGCATCACGCGTCACACCGCATCACACCGCATCACGCCGCACCGCATCACCGCACCCGCATCACACCCATCACACCGCATCACCACGCATCACCACCGCCGTCACGCCGATCACAACACCGCATCACTCCGCATCACCACCGCATCACCCACCACGTGTCACACGCATCACGCCGGTCACCGCATCACCACCGCATCACACACCGCATCACCACCGCATCACGCCGTGTCACACCGCATCACATCCGCATCACACCGCATCACAATCACACCGCATCACGCCTCTCACACGCACACACCGCATGTCCCCGCATCACCACCGCATCACGATGTCACACCGCACACATGCACCGCATCACACCGCATCACACCACGCATCACCACCGCATCACGCCGTGTCACAACCGCATCACACCGCATCACGCCGTCACAACCGCATCACCACCGCATTCACCACCGCATTCACGCCCGTGTCACACACCGCATCACACCACATCACGGCACCACAACCGCATCACACAACCGCATCACACCGCCCGCATCACACCGCATCACACACACATCACGCCATCACACCGCATCACACAGCCATGTCACACCGCATCACACCCATCACTTCACACCGCATCACCACCGCATCACGCCGTGTCACAAAAAACCGCATCACACCGCATACCCGCATGTCACCCGCATTTGTCACACCGCATCACCACGCGCACCGACCGCATCACGCCGTGTCACACCAGCATCACCGCACCGCATCATCACCGTGTCAACCGCATCACGCCGCATCACGCATCACCACCACATCGTCACGCCATCACGCATCACATGCATCACACCGCACACCGCATCACACCGCATCCACGCATCACTCCGCATCACCACCACATCACGCCATGTCCACCGCATCACCCCGCATCACACCGCATCACACCGCATCACAGCCGCACCTCACACCGCATCACGCATCACCGACCACACATCACGCCCATGTCACACCGCATCACACCGCATCACACCGCATCACCACTGCCGCATCACGGCGTGTCACACCGCATCACGGCCGTGTCACACCGCATCACGCCGTGTTTTCACCACCGCTATCTGCCGTGTTACACCGCATCATCACCGCGTGTCACACCGTGTTGGTCACACCGCCATCACCGCATCACACCGCATTCACGCCGTGTCACACCGCATCACACCATCATCATGCCGCATCACACCGGCTCACACCGCATCACACACACAGCATCATGCCGTGTCCACCGCATCACACGCCATCACAATAACCGTGTCACACCGTCACACCGCATCACACCCAGCAGCCGCATCACACCGTGTCACACCGCATCACACCGCATCACGGCCGTTTCCACCGCATCACACACACCGCACACCGCATCATGCTCATCCCGCCCATACACACCGCATCACACACATCGCATCACACCGCATCACACCGAGTCACACCGCATCACACCGCATCACACGTCACGCCGTCACACGCATCACACCGCATCGTGCCACAAAACCGCATCACACCGTGTCACACCGCATCACACCGCATCACACCTCATCACACCGCGACACACCCGCATCACCGCATCACACCGCATCACACCGCATCACACCGCATCACACCGTGTCACACCGCAAATCACCCCGCACGCATCACCGCATAACACCGTCACTCACGCATCATGCCATGCGCATCACACGCATCAAACGCATCACACCGCATCACACGTGTCCACCGTCACACCGCATCACCACCGCATCACACCGCATCCACACCGGCACACTCCGCCACACCGGCATCACACGCACACCATCACGCATCACGCCTGTCTCAACCGTGTTCACGCCGTGTCACACCGCATCATGTCACATCACGCATCGCATCACATCATCACATCGCAATTCCATGTTCACGCATCACACACCACCCACCCATCATCCACACCGGCATCAGACCCGCATCAACCATCACACACCCGCATCATGCCGGTCACACCGCATCATCCAATGTCACAAACACAGTGTCACACCCATCAACACGCATCCGCCGCATCACAATCCGCATCACACACGCATCACAACCGTGTCACACCGCATCATGCGTGTCACATCCGCATCACATGGTCACACCGCATCACCACCGCATCATCACGCACGCATCACGCCGCATCACAACACACCGCACCGCGCATCACACGCATGCCCGTCTCACTACCGCATCACACCGCATCACGCCGCATCACACGCATCACAACCAACAAACCGCATCACACCGAGCATCACGGCGCATCATCACACCGCATCGCCGTGCATCACACCGCATCACGCCGTCACACCGCATCACACCGCACTCATGCCGCCCATAAACAGCACACACCGCATCCGCATCACACCGCATCACACCGCATCACCGCATCATGCCGTTGTCACATAAACGCATCACACCGTGTCACAGACAAACACCGCCAACACCACCCGACACCGCATCACAGACAGTTAACCGCATCACAAGACCGCATCACACCGTGTCACACGCATCCATGTCACACGCACACGCACCGTGTCACACCGCATCACACCGCATTCACACCGATCACGCGCACCACCGCATCACACCGTGGTCCACACCGCATCAAACCGCATCCACGCCGCATCACAACCGCAATCACCCGTGTCCACCGCATCATGCCGTGTCACACCATGCACACCGCTCAACGCATCACACCGCATCACGCCCACGCATCACACCGCATCACGATCACGTCATCACACCGCATCACCCGTGTCACACGCATCACCACCGCATCACGCCTCACCACCGCATCACACCGGCCATCACCCGCATCACACATGGCCAATCACAATCCGTCCACACCGCATCACACCACCATCACACCGCGTGTCAGAAAACACTGCATCACCACCGCATCAACGCGCAGCACGCCCATCACACCGCATCCCACCGCATCAGCATCACACCACATCCCCGCCATGTCACACACCGCATCACACTGCAACACCTCCGCAATCACACCGTCATCACACCGCATCACCACTGCATCCACCACGCCATCACGCACACCGTGTCATCACCGCATCACACCGATCACCAACCGCATCACGCCGTGTCACACCGTCATCACCCCCCGCATCACACCGCAATCACTCACCGCATCACGCGTCACACCGCATCCCACATCACCGCCATGTCACACCGCATCACACCGCATCACGCCATGTCACGCCGCATCATCACGCATCACACCGCATCACCCAACCGGCATCACGTCACACCGCAGCATTCGCCACCACATCACGCCAGCATCACACCGCATCACAAAAACCGCAATCACACGCATCACGCCGCATCATGCGGCCGTGTCACACCCGCATCACCCCCCCAACCCTACCCCCAAAAATCACACCCGCATCACGCCGTGGTCACACCGCATCACCCCCCACCCGCCCACGCGTGTCAACACCGTCACACGGCGTGTCACATCATGCCGCAAATCACACCGCATCACGCCAGTGTCACACCGCATCACACCGTCACGCCGTGTAACACACCCCCCCGCCCCCCAAAAAATAAAAATTTTGTTCACAGACCACACCGCACATCACCACCGAATCAACAACACCGTTGTCACCCCGCAATCATGCGCCGCACACCGCTCACACCGCATCACAACGCATCACACCGCATCACGCCGAAACAGCACTCCGCCATCACACCGCAGCACACAGATCATTGCCGTGTCACACCGCATCACACAGCATCACACCGTCACACAGCATCACACCGCATCACCGCATCACACGCATCACACCGCTTCACACCGCCACTCACGCCGTGTCACCGCATCACACCGTGTCACGCCGTGTCACCGCATCACACCGGTCCACACCATCACACCGTGTCCACACCGCATCAACCGCATCACCGCATCACACCGCATCACACCGCATCACACCCATGTCAACACCGCATCACCCGCATCACACCGCATCACACCGTCATCATCACCGTGTCACCCGCATCACCACACTCACACCTATCACACCGTGGCATCAACACACCGCATCACACCGCACATCCGCAACAACCGTCGACCGCAATCACACCGCATCACACACCGCATCAAACACCACGCATCACGTCACACCGTCACATCACACCGCGCATCACACACCGCATCACGCATCACACCGCATCACGCACACCGCACCCCCACCACCGCATCACCTCACCAGCATCACACCGCATCACACCAATCACGCATCACGCCGTCACACCGCATCACCACCGCCTCACGCCGTCACCACCGGCATCACACCGCATCACGTCACACCACCGCATCACACCGCATCACACCGCATTCACACCGCAATCCAACACCGGCCGTCACCGCCACCCCACCGCATCACGCCGTCCACCACCGCATCACACCGCACCACCGCATCACGCCGTCACCACCGTCACACCGCACACCGCCTGCATTCACAGTGGTGTCCACCGCATCACACCCGCACCGCATCACCACCTCCCGCATCACGCCGTGTCACACCTCATCACACCGCACCACACACCGCATCACCACCGCGGATCACGGCCGTGTCACACCGGCATCACACGCCGTGTCTCAAGCACGTATCACGCCGTCACAACCGAATACACCGCATCACACCGCTCACACTCACGGCCGTTCACACCACATCACACCGCATCACACGCCGTGTCACACCGCACTCACGCCGTGTCATCTCCACATCATCCCGTGCATCACGCCGTGTCACACCACGCCGCATATTCACCACCGCAATCACGCCGTGTCACCCACATCACACCGCATCACCACCATCATGCCGTCACCACCGCACGACCCGTCACACCGGCATCACACCGCATCACCACCGCATCAACGCCGTCACTCCGCTCAACCACCGCATCACCACCACATCACGCCATGTCACACCGCATCACACCGCATCACACCGCATCACACCGCATCACACCCCGCATCACACCGCATCACCACGCCCGCAGTCAACCACCGCATCACCCGTCACCACATCACGCCAACATCACGCCATGGTCACACCGCATCACACCACACCGCATCACACCGCATCACGCCGTCAACCGGCATCACGGCGTGTCACACCGCATCACGCCGTGTCACACCGCATCACGCCGTGTCACAGCATCGCATCACACCGCATCACGCCGTGTCACACCGTGTCACACACCGCATCACGCCGTGTCACACCGCATCATGCCGCATCACACCGCATCACGCCGTGTCCCCTCACACCGCATCACACCGCATCACGCCGTGTCCACACCCGACATCACGCCACATCACGGCGCACCACCAACCGCATCACACCGCATCACACGTGTCACACAGCCACACCGCATCACACCGTGTCACACCGCATCACGCCGCAACACCGCATCACCGCACACACAGTGCGTGTCACACCGCATCACGCCGCATCACACCACACCGCATTCACACCGCATCACACCGTGTCACACCGCATCACACAAGCATCATGCTTGTTTCGTGTCACACCACCGCATCACAAACCGTATGTCACACCGCATCACCGCATCACAAAACCGTCACACCGCCTCACACACACCGCATCACACCGCTGTCACCGTCACACCGTTGTCACACCAACCGCATCACCGCAAACCACCCACATCACACCGCATCACACCGCATCACACCGTGTCAACCGCATCACACCGCATCACCACCGTCATGCCGTCACACCGCATCACACCGTGTCACACGCTCACACCACACCGGCATCACACGAATCACATCACCGCATCACCCGCGTCACCGCATCACACGGCATCACACCGCATCACCGCACCACCGCATCACGCCGCATCAAACGAATCACACCCCTGCACACCGCATCACACCGCATCACGCCGCACCGTCAACACCGTCACACCGCATCACGCTGCAACCGTGTCACACCACATCACGCCGCATCATGCCGCATCACACCGCAACACCACCGCATCACGTCGTGTGCACCGCATCACACCACCGCATCCGCCGTGTCACACCGTCATTGCCGTCACAAATCACGCATCACGCAGTGTCACACCGCAATCATGCCGTGTCTCACCGCCATCACACACGCATACACCGCATCATGCCGTGTCACACCGCATCAAACCGTGTCAAACCGCATCATGCCACATTCACACCGCAAAAACACCAACCGCATATCACACCACCCGCATCACACCGTGTCACACCGCATTCATGCCCGTTGTCAAACAGCATCCACACCGTGTCACACCGCATCACACAGCCATACACACCGCATTCACGCCGCATTCACAAAACCGGCATACATTCCTCACACCGTGTCAATCCGCATCACAACGCTCACGCGCATTCACACCGCATTCACAAATCCGTGTCACACCGCATCATCTGGCCGAGTACCACCGCATCACAAATCACGCCGCATTCACCACCGCCATCCACACCGCATACTCAACGCATCAGCCGCCACCACCACCGCATCACACCGATCACACCGGCCATACACGCCGTACATCCGCATCACACCACCGAAATCACGCCGTCCACACCGCTCACACCGCCGTCACACGCACTCACCACCGAATACGCCGTGGTCACAACAACACGGCCATGCACACCCGCATCACACCCGCATCACCACCGCATCACGCCGGTCACAACACACCGCATCACACCGCATCCACCACCCGCATCACGACATCACACAGCATCACCACCCGCATCACACCTCATCACAGCCATGTCACACCGCATCACACCGCATCACCACCGCATCACACCCCGCATCACAAATAAACTGCATCACACCGCATCACGCCGTGTCACACCGCATCAACCACCACATCACGGGCATGTCACACCGCATCACACCGCAATCACCTGCCATGTCACCACCGCATCCACCGCCATACACCGCATCACCAACCGCATCACGCCGTCACACCGCATCAACCACCACATCACGCATGTCCACACCGCATCACACGCCATCACACCGCATCACGCCGCATCCACTGGCGTGTCACACCGCATCACGCCGTGTCACATCCGCCCACGCCGTGTACACCGCATCATCACCGCATCCGGCGTGTCAACACCCGTGGTCATCACCGCATCATGCCGTCATCACACGCATCACGCCGTGTCACACCGCATCACACGCATCACGCTCGTGTCACACCGCACATCACGCCACATCACGGCGCACCACCACCGCAACAGCATCCACACCGTGTCACAATCGCATCACACCGGCATCACACCGTGTCACACCGCATCACTCCTGCATCACACCGCAAACACCGCATTCACACCGCATCTGCCGTGTCACACACCGTCACATCACACAGGTCATCCACTCGTCACACCATCCACCGATCACCCGTGTCACACGCATCAACACCGCATCACGCCGTTTTTCACAAACCGCATACACGTGGTCACACGATCTCACTCGTGTCACACCGCATCATGCGCCATTCACACCGCATTACCCCGCATCAACACCGCATTCACACCGTTTCACACCGCCATCACACCGCATCACACCGCTCATGCCGTTGTCACCACCACGCCATCCACCTGCCATACAACCCGTGTCACAGCCGCGTCCAACATTCCACCAACCCCTGCACCTCCTCACACCGCAACACCGCATCCACGCACTACACGCATCACAACGCGTCACCAACGGCATCAATTCACGCCGTGTCAACACCGCATCACACCGCATCACACCGTCACGCGTCATCCCGCATCATCACACGCTCACACCACATCACGTGGTCCACAGAAAACCGCCATTTTTTTCAAAAACACCGCATCACGCCCCATCACATCACACCGCATCCCACCGTGCAATCACCACCACATCACGCGTGGGTCATCCATGCCGTGTCACACACATCCACCCGCATCATGCGCATCACAACGCATCACGCCCACAAAGCAACCGGCATCACAACCGTCGTTTGTGGTCACACTCCGCAATCACCACCTGCATCACGGACCCGTGTAAAACCGCACATCATGCCGCCATGTCACACCGCATCACGCGCGTGTCACACCGCATCATCACGCGCATGCCGGTCACACCGCATCCACCGCATCACCCGCATATGCCGTGTCACACCAGCATCCACCGTTGTTCAACAACACCGCATCACACCACATCAACGCATCACTCCCATCACACCGCATCACACCGTGTCACAACACCGCATCATGCCGTGTCACACCGCATCACACCGTGTCACACCGAATCTCACCGCATCCGCATCACACCGATCCACGCCGCATACACCATCACCACCCCCGCATCACACGCATCACAACCGTGTCACTAACCGCATCAACCACCGCATCACCTCGTGATCCGCATCAACGCCGCATCACACCGCATCCCACACCGCATCACACCAGCATCATGCTGTCAACACCGCATCACACAGCATCACACCGTACACACCGGCATCAGCAACACCGGCATCACACCGTGTCAACACCGCATCACACCGCATCACGCCGTGTCGTGGGTGTGAAGGGGCGGGGGGGGGGGGGGGGGGTGGGGGCCA